>JABSMT010033240.1:0-27569 GCA_018902335.1 Eumacrocentrus americanus | reverse complement strand
TCGAGATATTTGTAAAAATGAGTGTCTAAAATTTTTCATAATTTTTGAGTTATCTTCTTTTACCGCTTCACTACTGATATTATTTAATTGAAGAAAATAACTGATTTGAAGGAAACTATTCAATAAAATATTTCGTTTCAGTAAATTTTTTTGTGTAATCTCTTACCCTCATGAGTTCCTCCAAATTGTGATCAATCATAAATGTTTTGAACTCGAGATTTGATGCTAGATCTAATTGCCAATGTTTCCATCGCATTGTGAATTCATTGACTGAATAACCGCCATAAACATTGTACACTGGCATTGTTTTGAGGACATTGTCAGCAGTGACAAATGCTGGGTGATCTGCTTTGGAATGCAAAGACAAAAGAGCCCGAACCATGTCCAACTTTCCATGCAATGCGCATCCTACTACAGCTTCCCAATAATTCATGTTTTCTAATTCGGCACCAATTGCTTTCTTGGCCAGCACCTTTATTGCTATGATCTCTCGAGAAGGAAAGTGAAAACGTACCCACTCGAGCAATTGAGGTAGAACAACATCACCTATATTCCACATAATAAATTAATTAGTCAATTGTATTTCTCTTTTTCTTATACCCATATATAAATCATTTAAATACCTGGAATAGTGTCGACGTACAATATCTCTGTCAAGTGCCATACACACTCAACGTTGTAGAATATTGTCAAGAAATTTTCAAGCATTGATTTGTCATGTGTTGCTTTCTCCGAAGCATCTTGTAAGCTCTCAACACAAGCTCGTAAGATTGATCTGTATTGTTTGCTGTGTTTTACAAGCTCAGGACGTACTTCATCAGAGCTTGATCCATTTATCTTCCGAATTGAGAGGAAAATTCCATTACTTTCATTGACCAATTTACGTAAAGTCGGTGAAAATAAGATAACCTCTTGTCTAAGGAAATGTACGTTGCTATCGCACGGGAATAAGCTACTTCTTTTGTCTACAATGAATAACGTAAAATGTTTTAAATGCCAAAATTGACAAATAGGTAAGTAATTGTTTATTATTAACGACCTACCACCGGAATGAGCATTCACATGTTTATGAGCAAAAATTCCAAGTTTATTTCCAGTACGCCAAGTTGCAGCAATACCTGCACGTCTACAGAGATCATCGGGAACTCCCTGGGCATTAAAACATATAAAAGTAATTAATAAAGCGATTAATGAACATATTTATACACAAAAACACCGCTGTTATAGGTTAGAAGCAGAACAAACGTGAAAGTATGACTGTACTCACGATTATTTGGGGGTTATCGTCTTCATCCATTTTTTTCGCCCTCGATAAGTAGATAAATGAATGCTAAACACTTTCAAATTGAACTTATATTAGAAATTTTGACTATGTTGTGTGTAAATGTGTAATATCGCACATATTTATCTGTGGCTGCTGCGATGAATTTTTGCGATTTCCGCGCGCGGGTGCGCGGTTGATAGCGCGCCATCTGTTGGCGAGAAGGCGGGAAAATTTGAAAATGTCCCTCTTTTCCAGTTGATTAGTTGGATTAGCTATTATAGGTATAAGGGTTTCTCCAATTCTGCAATTTTTTTTTTTTTTTTTTTTTCCAGTAGGTATAAAAAGATATTTGTATTGGCAAAATGTCGGCAATTTATTATGAACGACAGAACTTCAATATATTTATATCTTTTAAAATCTGCAAGAGCCCACATAGAATTAAGTCACGGTTGCCGTTGAAGGTGCAATTCATTATTATTTACAAAGGATTATTATTCATTCGTGAATTCATTACATTAATAGTTCTGCACGTATGTCTGTATATTTGTCAGTCTTAGATCATTGTTTTTTTGCCAAAGAAAAATCCACACTAATATATTATATATCCCTGTACATATGCGAACATTATGCAAAAGGATTGATTCGAAACATTCGAACATTAATTAAAAGCATTTACAATTCACATATCTGCGAAATTTTGCTCCTTGATTTCGAATCTCGGGAGGAAAAATTTTCATCGACCGTACAATACACAATTTTCTAATTAACGCTTGAGAAAAAAGAACCTGGAAGGTATTTTCACCTTGGTAATGTTGTAATTCAGGTGACAAAACTCATCATAAACGCAGTAGAAAAAAAAAGTAAACAATTATTTTCTTAACGCATCACCTAGTTTAATATTAAAAAAAAAGTTTCTATTATTCGAGAAGATGATAAACAGGGGATGCAGTATAAGTACGGGAGAAATAAGAAATATTGAAAAATTATCATGTTCACCGAGGTATTTCTCCATTTGATATCAATTGAGAATCGAAAAAAGTATACAATAATTTTCTCTTCATATTTAACTCTCTGTATACACAGAAACTATCTACACATATTTATTGTTTTCTACGTGATTTCAAAAGTTTGTAAAATATCAAAATCTAGATAAAAAAATCTGTTTGATTTTCCGTTCAAGTTCAGACTGTCCCTGCATCATTAATTAAAACTATAATAAAATAAAAAGTATGTCTTGCTTGTAAACATTATAAACGTTCATGTTAGTTTTCCCTTTTTTTTCTTGCGTTTATGTCACCACTATTTTGTATAAACAGAAATTGTGATGTTAAGAGAGTATTTCTATTATGTATACCAATAAACTCTAAGGAAATGTCCCATCGGTAGATTAATTAAAATAATGTAATGATACATCTTAAAAATAATATATACAGTTCATCGATCCATGTGAAAGTACTCATTACAGTTCATTCCAATAGAATTACAGATAAATGGGAATAAATCATTTTTAAATAGCTTCTTTTTACAAAATTACATTACAAACTGGCAGATTGAAACATCTGGGCCCTATCTACCTAAAACGACATGTACAATTTTTATTTTTCCATCTTACCTTTCACTCTAAAATTAACGTTACACGATGGCGATATTTTTTTCCATTTTTTTTCCTTCCTTTTTCAATTACTGCTAATCTATTAGAAATAGTGTACAACTTTGTGTATAAATAATTATTGCCATTGTGAAACGGAAACGAAAAATAAAAAAACGTTTTTTGACGCGATTGTAGATTGGATATCACTCGCTTTAAAAGCAGTGTGAAAGACATCGGTGGTGATATTACAATCGTTCATTATTTCTTAAAGTGGCTATGTAAGCCCTTCTCTACCACCACACACCTTAAAAACAACAGTTTTCAATAGCAAATATCAATATTAAAATCTGAAAATTTGTCGGGTTCTTTAGAATATTATTCTTGAGATCATGATGTTCTGCTAATTCTCAAAATAAAAAAAAATGAATTCAATATCGATACCAATGATTTGGATTTATTTTCTCGATTTTTCGAATTATCAAATTATCATGCCCTCAGGAATATCGTCGAGAAACTCACGAATTTTAGAGATATTTCATCTATAAAAAGTTTTTGTTTGAAAATCGATTTAAACATCGTCGTAATCTGCACAATACATTACAAAACGAAACAAATCTAAAACGTGTTGAACAAATGAATCAATCACACAATCGAGTGCAACAATAACGCATTCGACCCGTTCAACATACTTTATTCGAGGAGGGTCACGAGCCCAAAATACTCCGAACCGCTTGATCAAGTACAGAGTCTTTGGAATCGCTAGGCTGACTCGTCGTTGTTCCACTCCCACTGGCTGTTGTGGTAGACGGTCGTTTTTTCAGATTAAGAATACTATCGATAGCCGACTGAACTTGAGCAGTGATGTCGTCGTGCTCGTTGACATTACTACTGTCTGCGTCGTCCTGTAACGACGTTGGACACTGGGCTTGGGAATGAAGAGCCAGTCCATCAAGACTGTCCGTATCCTCAAGTAAATCTCGCTCAAGATCTGTCGCAGTACACCACCGTCGTTCTAGCTCCATCGTTGAGTCCGCATCAAACATGTTCTTTATAGTACTTGCAGCACTCTGAACACTCACCGCACCACTAGTACGACACTCGCCGTTGGCTCGCGTTCTTTCTACTTTCGATGATACTTTTACCGTTGTTGTACCGGCAACACCAACACTAGCACCACTGCTGGAAATGTTTTTACACTTGGAGGAATCTCCACTGGTTGGATAGACTCCAAGTTCCTTTTGTATTTCGAGCCACTCGTCGTAATCGCCACTCGTGCAACTCGAAGGTTTTATCGTTAATTTCGAGTCTGCCTCGATACTAGTGAAGTCATCCTCCAGCTCTTGCTTTACAGATATATTCGATAAGGATACTGAGTGCTTCTTGTCCTCCGTTGGGTCTGCCTCGACTTTTGGGAACAGTGGTTTTTCCTCCTTCTTGAATTCTTCTATTGACACAAGAAAAAAAGTGGATTAGTTTCAAATAAATTATGAATATTTAATATCGAAAAGTATTTGAAATTAAATAGAAATATTCTTTGACAGAATTCGAGTACTTTTTAATAAGCTTTATCGCGCTAAATGTGAACGAGGGAATGGAAGCATTTTTTAATTTTTGTATCATATGAGAATACATCCAATCTTCAAGGAACAGTAATAAATGTCAATTCAACAAATCTTGCCGATAGACAGTTGACTATTTTGAATGAGTATATAGTTGTAAAAATCGTCTTATAGAGAATATTACCATATCGATATTTACTATTAAGTATTTGAATAAAAATATAAATAGATACTTGTGACAAAGACGTTTAGATTCTTAAAACATATCGATGGCTAAGAGTCCAGATCTCCTATGTCACATTTTTGGTGTAATTCTAATTACGAGCGAATAAGCTTAAAATCAGTTGGATCATCAATTTGGCGCTATTAAGAAACTTTCATTAAAAATGGATATAGGAGGTCTGGACTCTGTGCCATCGATATGGAAGAACTGTTTGAACAGAGATATAACTAAATAAAACCATTAAACTTATATTTCATTAAACGAAATATGTCAAATACTAAGTACAAAAAAAAACTAGAAAAGTATTGAAGTTCTTCACACGACTAATAAGTGCTGAAAAAATAGAATTAATAAAAGTAGACTTACCACTGGCTTTAGCTTCTTGCTCCCGTAATCGATTCAGCATACTCTGTTCCTCGGCCACGAAAGTTCGGTCTATCATCATCAGTTCTGATGTTCGAACTTCCCGCTACAAATAACAATTATTGAGTTATTTTACTCATTACAATTATAGTTAATAGTTCTAATAACACGACACACTTACCATACTTTCCATAAGCAGAAGATACGTGTATTTATTCATCATGGAGTTAAATTTACTGAGAAGATGTTTAGCAGTTTCCTCGAATATCTCGTCCGCCTTTGCAAGATCCTTCGCACTGAGTACCTGTTCATTGAAGCAATGATACCTGACGAGCCTCTTGCAAGCATCACGTTTGCTGAGGAAGGGAGTATTGACGTCAGGATTAATAGCTCCATTTTGGTCAATTTTCAATTGTTGCTCCATCAAGTCTCCACGGTTGACTTGTCGACAAATTGGACTGGTAGCAGGTCGTTTTACCCCTTGCCTAGGGCTCACTGCGGGGCAAACAACATTCCCAGGACTGCTGAGTTGTTTTGTGGAAGAAGCAGCAACATTTACGGGACTCTGGATCCTCGGTACTTTGTTACACACGCGAGGCGAAGTCACCTGACCAGCAGGTGGGCCTGTCTGAACTTGAACCTGAATTAGTGAAGGCAATTCTTGTTTAACTGGGCTCAACAGTTGAATGTTTGGCTTTATATCTGGTGGATCAGTCTGACATTGAGTTGACTGTTGCGTGCAGGGCTGTGGAGCCTGTAGTATCGGTAAACTCGAAGCACTGCTTGGAATCGATGGAGTGGAGACAACACCGGATGATGGAAAACTTGGCGTAGTCGAGGCGGACGGACTCAACAACTGGCTACCATGAGCTTGGTAGAATTTCTGCGGTTTACTATGACTGGGATGCAAACTAGTATTCGAAATACTCGGCATGCTTTGGGCTACGATATTAGTCATTACTGAGGCACTACTATTGCTTGCGAGATCTTTTATGTTAGTACTAACACATTGGGCACTTATTGTTCCAGCCACAGACGAAGTTTGTGTTTGCGTCTGGGCTGTTGATGTCTGACTCTTACTTGTAGTCGTTACTGGGGAGGTGGAAAAGACTGTGGGCTTGGATATACTAGCATTTGTCGTTGTCTCAGTTCCAGTTGGAATTGTCAGTGACGGTGCACTTACGACTTTACCACTCGCCACGATTTTATTGTATTCTTGGTAAAGTTTTGCCAGTATAGATTGCTCAGTGGGTGTGTTTGTTTTACGCCCTTGAATCGTTTGAATTTGGGCTTGGATATTTTTGAGCATCTGCTGCTTTTGTACAGGCAATTGAATGTATCTTGGAGTTCTTTGGACCATTTGTCCGTTTGAAGGGACAGATACTTGGGTACTGGGAGACGATGTGACTATCCTGCCATTTCCTATAGTCTGGCTAACATCACTTTTACATGCATTTGTACTCTGAGGTGTAAAGTTTTGAACTCCTTTATTTGCACTATCCGCCAGTTTGACGTTCGTTGTCGTTGCTACTGTCGTCATTGTCGTCGTCGTGGTTGATGTAATAGCTGCCATAGATGGACGAGTGACAGTGACGGTTTTCACTCTCTGGAGATAGTTAGTATTTTGTGCTGCAGTGACTGTAACTTTCGTACGCTTCACAACCTTTGTTTTCTTCATCGTGGGAGTTTGTTGATGCGGTGGATTAGCCTGATGCTGCTGATGTTGCTGACTGTTAGAGAGATTTCTGATTTGTTGTTGATTGAGATTTTCAATGAATTGGTTGGGAAAGCTGGAATTTTGAATTTGAATTTGATGAGGCATTTGGGACGGTGCAGCCTGGACTACGATATTTTGAATGTTATTTTGAATTGTTGGGGCTCCACCTGAGCTATTAACGATTATTTGACTTGTAGGTGTATTTATCTGGACACCCTGAAGATTCTGTGAAGTTGTATCAGTCTCCCCGATTACGATTTTCTGCGTTTGATTTTGATTTACCATTTGTCGTGTTGTATTCAGCTGGCCAGTTAATAATTGTTGAAGTAATTGCTGACTTATCACTTGCATTTGCCCATTTGCATTTGCGATTAAAAGCTGATCATTTGGATTCAAATTACTCAGCGCGTTTAGAATTTCGGGAGTTATCTTGGGTGCATTGTTTAGAATATTTGTTGCAGCAGAATTGAGCATCTCCGTGTTATGAACCTCGTGCTTTTGAGGCTGCTCATTTGGAGTTGTCATGTGACGGATACATGGATCATGGGAAAAGAGAATATTCTGCTGTTGAATTTGTTGACCAGGTTGCGTATTGATTACTGTCTTTTGAGGCTCGCAATGTAGAGTATTCGTAGCACAGGAAATGTTGGCCACCGCCATTTTTTGCTGTTGTTGCTGTTGCTGTAAATTCAAGTTCCCTAAATGTGACGTCACAGATTGCTGCTGTAATGTCTCTGTAACGTCTTGTTGTTGGGCTCGTTGAGCCTCTACCACCCTTTGAATACTTGATTCTACAGTTTGCATGTTACTGGGCGTCAAGATGTTCATTGCCTGTTGCTGATGAATATTCTCATTAGACTGAACAATGTGCATAGTCGTGGGCTGGACATTATTAACAGTATTTTGCTGAAGGAGATTTAAAGAATTATGTTGCACTCCGGAGACTGTAATCTTGTGAAGATTCTGTTCGAGAACTCGTTGCACATTCATCGACTGAACAGTCTGAGTGGAAATTTGATGGAGATTCTGTTGATTTATCTGCTCACTAGATTGCTGGATTAGTTGTTGTTCCTGTTGATTTTTCTGAATATTTCGACAATTCTTTACAACTTGGACGGTTCGATTAACAGCTCCGGCTTGTACAGTGGTTTGCTGTGACGTTTGCTGCATGGATTTCACTAAATTATGCCTAACATTTGTATTAGCAGACGCATTTTGATGCATTGTTAATTGTGTTTTCTTCACAGTCGTGTTTGCAGTCTGCTGACCAACATGGCACTGTTGTGTTATTGTCTTCCCAGACTGATCACTGAATTTAAGACATCCCACCTTGGGTGATTGTGGCCCAACAGCAATTTGAATTCCAGCATTTGATAACTGCATTCCAGCATTCAGCGTATGCGCGTTTTTTGAGATCTGTACGACTGTTTGCTGATTGGCATTTATCGAAGGAGTAGACACAGCACCAGAGTCAATATTCCTTTGACCAATCACGTTCAAAGTTGTATTCCCAGCGTGAACAGTCGAGGGATTTTGTGTATACGCCACTTTTGTACAAAGTTGAACGTGCTGTGGACTGGCAATTGTTGTTACAGGCTGAGAGGGCGTAGTATTTACTACTTGATGACTGAAAGTCTGATTGACAACTGATGGTGGTGTTTTAGGAGGATTTTTCGGGCGATTTATGGTGGGCGGAGGGATTTGTGCATTTTGGTGGGAAAGAGTCTGAGCGTGACCAAGAAGTTGAGATATTATTTGTGAATTCTGGCCAGTGCCTTGGGTGAGTGACCTTATCAAGGCTTGTGCAGTGGCTTGATCCATCTCTGGTTGATTCGGCTCAGGTGTATGATGAAGAACGACCCTACCATCCTCGCCCACAGCTATGCGAATATGTCCAGAAATTGCATTTTGCACAGGCATTTGAAGTTGTGCCACGAGCTGGCTGCCAAAGTTTTCTGTCGTCGTTTGAACGTTCGATGGACTCGCAGCCACTGGTTGAACGATGCTTTGAGACGTATTCGAGGCTGGATGAGGCGAAAGGTGGCCCAAATTTTGTACTGGCGCCTGTTCAATATGCACCTGTGACGATGGCTCTGCTTCAGGCATTATGTCTGTATCAAACATGTCGTCGTCATCACCAATACCTGAAATTTTCATTATACTTGCTAGATCAAGTTTTGGTGGCTCGTCATCTTTTTTCTTTGCTTTCTTTTTCTTCTTTGCTTTTTTCTTCGGCGGTGGGAGCAAATTCTGATCAGTCACTGTTGGGTGAGCCGTGCTCACATGATTCGTCGTGCTCGAGGAACTGACTTGTGTGATCTGTGACTGAGGACTCTGCTGGACCACTGTATTTTGTATCACAATTGGATTGTTGCCGCCCGAATTTGCTAGAGATTGAAGGAAAACAAAATTAATATTCGATAGTTATTAATCTTATTGAAGGGGAGTTGGTCATTGTAGCATCGAAAATCATGAAGAAAATCGCTCTGTTTGTAGTGCAAAATTATTATGATTTATTGAATCCACACCACCTATCTACACTACGAGAGATAACTTTATTTTTTTTTATTTACAAATAATTACTCTAACTCTGGAATGATCTATTATGATTATTGACCTCTCAAAGTATTCGTCAAAATTGTATCTTTAGAACCTATAGGATAAAGAATTGCTCTGTGGTAGCAATAATGCAAACAAATTACTACAAACATTACTATTTCCACATTGTTTTCAGGTATTAAAAAACCAACTGCCATTTATAATAATAAACTGGTATAAATTGTATTTTTAACTATAACTTACCCGGAGCGGGACTCGGCGTATGCCTTATGACAGGAGGAGCTGGTGAAGGAAAGCCATTTGGTACTGCAAAAAATGTGGGTGTAATTCCCTGCAACTGCATACCCTGTGCCGTGACAACCCTCACTAATTGTTGTTGCGTTAGCTATAAAGTGGAAGAAAGACATGTATTAAAACAATAGTATAAGATCTTGCCAGTTCCTTTTTTTTATATATATAAAAACAACAATTATTTCTCATTGGTTCCTTGAATTCTAACTCACACGTTAATAACACCATGACGAGGAAATACAATTTAAATCCAAAACATATGGATACGACACAAAATTTGGTCCAAATTATTAAGCAATGTACGTGTAGGTGAGAACGACGACAGACATTGACGAATGTGTGAACGTGATTGATGAATGAAACAATGAGTGAAACCATCACCTGTGCGGTATGCGTTTGCTGTTGAGCGTTTGTCGGCGTCCGGAGTATTAGTTGAACTCCACCAGGTTGTTGCTGCACAATAACAGGTCCAGTTGATGGTAGAACCTATGTACCAAACCCAATGAGAAACACCGTTATCAGCACCCCATGATGGACAGTTTGCTATTAAATGTGGCAAAATTGTCCGATTGGGAACTTTGCAAAGCGTATGATCAGCGTTAGAGACAGTTGCGCGTGATGGAGATATTGTTAGCCGTCAACAACCAGGAGGGATTTGATGTTAAGTAGTGCAATAAATACGTGCAATAGATAGTTGCTTAAGGAATTTGGAAAGAGCGAGATTTACCTGATTTAACAGAAGACCTTGTGCAGTGGGTATCATCGTCGCTGTGGTGGGATTTTGTTGGGGACCAGCTAATACTAATTGTGGCTGCGTCTGTTGAGTTACCTTAAATAATTGAATTGCACAAAAAATAATGATTCAATTTCACTGGTTTTTACAGTAATCTTTTCAAGGGAAGACGACGTAGATTAGTTCCTTGTTTCTGTAGTTCTTATGACTTTTTACTCAATTTTAATGTGCAAGAATTGAATATAATCTGTAAACATTTGAGTTATCTAGAACCAGTAGAAGTATTTTTAAAATGCATATAAATTCTATACGTAGAATGTAGTATAGGAAGATTGATTTTTGATAATAGTGATATGATAATTTAAATGAATGACCCAAAAAATACTGCATCAGTCTAATAAAACATTCCGTCTTGTAGGAAAAGAAAAACATTATTTGATCTGTGCCATCTCCCCTTAATAAATGAACAATTAATGACCTACCTGATTGGTGATAGTGGTTGTTACTCGTTGTTTCTGCTGCGTGGCAACTCCCTGCTGATTCGGGGGTTTCGGCAAGATCTGCGGAGGCTGCTTGGCAGGCTTAGCCGTGGCAATTTGTATTTGTTGGTTGCCAAAAAGATGCGCTCTAGTCACGAGCTGAGACGAAGTTTGTTGATAGCCCTGCGGCGTCCCAATTATTTGCAACACCTGCATGCCTTGTTGCAATATTGGAGTATTGGGTCTGACCACGGGGGGTCCTGGACTTCCTCCAGGTGGTGCTGGACTTCTGTTATTCAGACTACTGCCAGTCCCCAGATGATGTGGACTCTTTGCAGGGGGATAGGGACTTGGCGCTGGACTCTGTATCGGTCCCACACTCATTGGGCTCTGCATTGGACTTTGGAGCTGCATACTGAAATTACTGTTGGCGGTTGATGTTGCCACAGGACTCGGACTGTTCCTACTCGACTGGATGGAATTCGATGCTGGACTCCGAAGCAAAAGTCTATTGGGGCTTGGACTGGGGGTCGGTGGGGCTATATTTGATGCCGGACTTTTCAATGGAATGGAAAAGGGACTTCCTGGCGAGCTGATGTTCTGAGTTTGGATGTTCTGCACGGTTTTGACTGTATTCGATGTCTGATTGCCACCACCAAGATTAATTGAAGCACTTAAACTTGAATTTGGAGCTTGTGCAAATTGCCGTTGTGTCTGGAAGCCAGTTGTATGTGTCACGTGGCTGAGGGTGCTCGTGGGATCGTTGGTGGTGGAAAAATGAGATACATTTGTCGCAGACACTGTCGGTTGACTTGCGTGCATCGTTCCCAGGTGGATGCTTTGGTTGTGGCTCACATTTGACGGTTGATTTGTGCTCGCAGTAGTTGACAGTATTGGTCCACTCGCCGTACTTGTGAACACGTTTGCACTGAGAGCTGTAGCAAGGTTGGAGCTGTGTGATATTGAAGCACCACTGGAATTCGGATGCTGCGAAATCGGAACCTGGGTCATACTTGAGCCGACAATGTGAGGGGCTAGACTTTGTATACTCTGAATTGTTTGAAAGGGAAAGCTTGTATTGCAGGAATTGAGACTGCTTGGTGTCAATCCTGTTGCCAGAACATTTAACGATCGATTGAAGTTTTGCTGGTTAATACTTGACGTCGAGGTATTGTGACTCGTATTCAAGCTACTCAAGTTGGATATCCCAGAATTGGCTTCGCCCACGCTTGCATTTAAAGTGGCAAAATTTTGATTTAAGTTGGAATTTAAATTAGTTAATGCAGGATTGACACTGTTTAGACCAGAATTGATGGCAGACGAATTAAGTGCATTTAGTCGATTGATCCCAGAATTGATTGCATTGATGTCCTGTGCGAGGCCTGTTAAACCGTTGCTAATACTGTTGGAGGGCAAGTTGGAATTCAAACTAGAGTTGAGCGCATTCAAAGTGCTGAGGCCTGGATTGATGCTGGGTAGGCCAATATTGAGTAGGGGATTCGACGTAGTGATGACGTTGGATGTGAGAGAAGTGAGACTGGTATTCAATAATGACAGTGGCAATCCCATATTGAGGCCCACCCCAAAAGCGGGGCCGGCCGGGGGTAGGCCCATACCAGTCCCAGAGGGATTGATCGTATTCTGATTCAGTTGGCTCAACTGATTTAAATAAACTATATGATTGGCGGTGGTCGATCCATTGCCCTGCTCCTGTGTATTCGGTGATGGCTGTTGCAATGCAAACGTCAGTGGCTGTCCCGTGGAATTTTGAGCTTGTAATTGTTGCAGCTGTTGTAATTGGTGATGGGTAAGGACTGCAACAGGATTGCTGCGTCGTGCGGTCGGGGAAGTTGTAGAGGATACAGAGTCCCCGAGGAGAGGGCGTGTCTGAGGCTGCTGCATGCCCACGCAGCACCTCGTAATCTCAGGTAGCAAACAGCCACCTTTTCAGTCACGCTTGTCCCCTCGATATGTATACCTGCGAATCAACAAAGAAAAGGTCCTTTAGAACAAACTAAAAAAAGGAAAGGTCAGACAGAGTCAGTTGACTTGGCTGGTGGATGTCATAAACATTATTATCGTGCATTTATTTATTTATTAGTTTATTACCTTGCAGATTATTAGGATTTGTTATTGAAAGAGACGACGGATGTTTGCGCTACGGCGCCACTCAACGCGTCTGCGACCCACGTCGCCGGCTCCTGACATTCATGTAACTTCGTGTTTTACCCACACCTCAATTCAATGATTTCATTTCTCTCGAGAAACGTCTATTGGCGAGGATTGGACACTAGATTCACCGAGAGGCTAAATCTGAGCTAGCCATATGTAGATATCAGTGGACCTGATAGTTTCACCATTATTCTTCGTTACTCTTTGATCCATTGAAACTAAATGGAAGTTTTCCAACGATTGTGGAGTCAATAAGCATTTTTGTCTTTGCGATTTTTCCGTTTCCTTTTGTGCGATCTCCTGGTACAGTGGGGCCTTTCAATCTCGCTTATTCAAATGTTTCTTATGGCTCTTCAAGCTCTTACCCTAAATCTAAGACTGAGAAGTAATTCGCTGACATTGTTTGAATGTTCAAATGTCAATAATAACTCTATCCATCATTGATAATGTTTGGTGATTATTTTCGAATTTCATCAGGCATATTTCCTTTGCTGGGATTGACGTCAAAATGCCTCTACCTTCATTATACTGTCTATCTGAAACAAAACAAATAGTCGTACCATTGACAATTCTCACAGAATCACACGAGACAATAACAACATAATGTTTCTCGTGCATTGTAGACAAACTGGTACCTTTATTATTATAAAATGGAGTAATTATATAGGCCAGATGAGTATTGAAATGAAAAAAAAACTGGTTAATCAACAAGATTCCATGTCATTTAACTTCATGCACTGTAAACAAATACAAACGATTGAGGGAATAAGGATTTTCAATACTTTCAACAGTAGATTGTTGCTGTAGAGATGAAATCAAGGGAAATTATGGTATTTCTTGTAAAATAATGGACATCTGGAAGAGAATTTTGAGGTTATAGAGGACAGAAGGATTGTGTGAGTAGCGTACGTGCAGTATAAGCGGGCTCACAAGTACCAACACAAGTAAGGGAGCATCACGTAGGGGACCCAAAGAGCGGCGCGCGGTTACACACAACAAAAGCACAAGTGACAAGGCGTAAACAAAAGCCCGCTTCGCTTGAATATAACATATTGCAAACAATCGGGAAAAATAGCAGAAATGTCCAAGGCATTTATACAATAAAGTGAACGACGGAGATGCGGATAGCGTCGCAATGAAAAATCATCAATATTACCTCCGCGAACGCGCGTTAAGCCACCCGTCTTGTTGCCTTCGTCGTTATTGTATTCCGTGCTTCGTTCACTTGATTATCTTTACGCTTCCACAAGCCACAATCACTGTAGTACACAAAACACCACTTGAACAACAACGTATCGCAAATATTGGCTGGGAGAAACTCGAATTTTCGTATCTCGACAGTTCCGTATACGCGTTTCACTATACGGTGGCAATGGCCATCATGTATTTGCCAATTCCGCCAATTCTCTGTTGGCGAAGATTCCCAGGTGAAAGAAACAAAGTTCCCTAGAGATTTCATAGTGATTTTCAAGCGTTAGCAGCTGATGAGACGTTGCAGATGGCGCTGGGCGCGTGGCGCGTCATTCAAATGTCTTTTGCGCGCTCGTTTGCAGCGTAATTCAAACTGATGGGTGAGAGACATTTTACGTATGGAGAATCTCTGTCTCTGTCGAGAAATACTGATGGTAGTGAGCAGCTACCTCCACAGGCACATCATCATAGTGTAATAAAGATGATAGATAATATGCGAAATACGATTTTTGCGCTGGAAAAAAGTTTTCAAGTCTCGCGAAATCTTGAAGCTGAGCAGAGGTCACGGTTTTGTATGGTGAAAACGAGGAATGTGAAGTTGATGATTGATCTGAAAGAGGCTAAGCAACGGAACACGACTATGCTGAGTGTAGTGGATAATGATAATGCAGTAGTGAAGCGGTAAAACGAGATATACTCAAAAATTATGAAAAATTCTCTGACACTTTCATTTTCATAAATATCTCGAAAACTTTGAGAGATACGATAAAATCTTATTGAGCCTTTTTTGTAGGTAATTGAATTCTCTACAAAAAAGGTCTTTAGTATTTTTGTCGTATCTCATATAGTTTGCGAAATATAATCAATTTTGTGAAAGCTTTTAATAAGAAAGTTATCTCGACTTATTTTCTTTTACCACTTCACCTACAGAATTATTTAGAACAATAAATATTAGTGATTCAATACTTATTTGTTTATTGTTTAGATTTATTTCGTCAGAATGCCTCAGACGAATTGCCTCAGACTCTGAAGAATCAGGTGAAACGAGCGTGGCAACAAAAGTATGTATGTATTTGAGAAAATTAATGAGTTTATGTAATTATACGCAATGTTTCTTAAGATATGATGCACTTTTGGAGTTGAATGATCAAATTAGAAGGGAAATACATGGGAAAAATGTTGCCCTCGAAGAAAAAGATCGACAGGTAAAAATTTCTTGATGCTTTATTTATTTATTTATTTATATTTCGGAATTAACAATAAATTACTTTTACAGATTTCTCTTCTTCAACAAAAACTTCTTACCCTTGGAGAGAAATTAATACAACGTGATGAATCGACGAAGAGTATATGCAACAAATATTTAAACTTGAAGAAGCGAAAGGATGAACAGGAAGTTCTCCTTCGAGGATCAATTGAGACTTTGCAAGATGCTTTACTGAAGACAAACGCTAATGTGAACTCGAGAATATCACGGATGTCTTTAATGCCAAGTAAAGAAGCTCTTTTGGCTTACGAAACAAGGAGAAGTGATCGATTAGCTCGCGAAAATTGTCTCTTGCGAGCTCTGCTACAAAAATCACGAGCGCATTGTCAATGTGAACATAGTCCAGAAGCAAGCAGTTGTGCTTCTCTTGCCACTGATGATTGCTAAAAAATTATAAGTCAAAAATGTTCAGTGAACAATATGACATGAATCGAAGCAATTATGTCATAGTAAATAAACGTGATGCAATGATAGGATCATTTTCTTATTGGATCAATGGATTATACCGACGAGTTGAGGAGCTTCACTATATAAGCTGACGAACTACAGGTAAAAGACTTGGTTCGTGCTTCACATTACGTGAGCCTTCAGTTGAAACTGCTGACAGTTTATTTTGTGAGTGCATCTCCAACTTGAATGTTCATGTGTTATTTGATTTAAAATTTTCTCTATTTTCATATATATTTCCGTAAGAAATTATTTTATGTATTTTAGATCATTTTCGCTAATTTTTTCATGAAAAAACTACAAAGGTCATAGAAAATTAGATTTATTCGTTGTATGACAGAGATTCGTTATGTAAATTTTTACTTATATCGTAACAATAGCTTTTTTTAGTTCACGTTTATATAGATACAAAATCTTTAGAATGCCATAAGATAGATATAAGTTTGCCTAGATTGTTGTTAATTTCCGAAGTAGGACGATTATTTATTTGATTGAATAATTGGAACATCTGAAAAGTTTTCATTGTAGATGGATGCATCAGGATTAACTGACTCCATCGACGTGTGGAGTTTTATTTGGCAAACATTCGAAAATGCATCATTTACATACGACCTCGCATCCTCTTGCAATGGAACCAAGTGCAATAATCTTGAAAACAGTAATATTTTTGAAAATCCAGCAAAGCTGGGAATCGTCACAGGACTTTTGATGGCTTGGCTTGCCGAATTTCAAATTACTCCTGCCAAGGTATTATCAATGAATTCTATCTACTTTAGATCACTCTGAAGATGATTGTATGTATTTGTTTATATCAATTACTTTGTTTAGATCGACCATAATGTAGATTCACAATTAAAAAACATTGCGTTTATGGCACTTAAAGTCACTTGCTTCATGTTGATGGCTCCATTCGTAGTTTCATTACTGATTCTTTTCTTCCTTTATCGAGGAATAGTTAAACTGATACTTGAAATTTCTATCGGAAAAGATTTTGGAGGTTTACTGGAAGGAACTGACTGTGTTTGGGCTGTAGAGGATTCTTCTGCCCTTTCAGTTATCAATATTCTTGCTGTACTGGAATTAGATTCGATGAGTACAACTGGAAAAAATGTTCTTGAGGACTTTAGGAACTTAGTAAAAAATCGTTTAGTAATGGCTGATTTTGAAAAGCTCTGTTGGCTCCGAGAAAAAAAGTATGGATATTACTTTTGGAAGAAAACTAACAATGTTGATCTGGAACAACGAGTTCGATGGTTAGATGATGATCATACAGAGTGCGATGGAACTTGCCATGATATTTATGGAGGATACTTGAAAAAAGTTGTCACAAAATTGAGCAATCGACCACTTCCAGGAGATCACATGACTTGTTGGGAAATCTTGATAGGCAGAAATTGCTTTTCTTCTTCTAGTCAACAAACTCAAGGAATGGATAAGAGAAAAAATGAAATTGCAAAGGAGGATAAGCAATTGAAAAGAACTATTCCACTGCTATTTAGAGTTCATCATTCTCTTGGCGATGGAGTGGCTTTGTTGAGACTTTTATTGGAAGCAATTGCTGATACAAATAGCTCAGAGATCTATGGAAATGCTTCTGTATCATTTAATCTGGAGGAATCGACTGAACAGAATTATAGAAATCAAGTTACTCCACCAGTGCATATACCAATGCTACGAGAGAGCTCGTCGCTTTATGGAATTTATCGAAACTCTTCTGAGGTGGTTCACTATTCCACTGATTTGTTGGGTGCCTCAATGCCTTTTCCCAAGATAATTCCTCTAGGTTTGATGCTCGAATCCTTTCGAGAATATCTAAACACCACGATAACAAAAATAAAGACTTACAGAGTCGAGAAAATCAAAGCTCAAACCAGTGAAATTTTCAAAGAAATTGTTATATATTCGATCCAATTTATCAATCGAATGAAGAAGACCGTAAAGGATTTTTTACGAAATCTGAATGCTTTGACCTCGATACCAATGTGTCTCGTTCTACAGGCTTTAAGAAGTATGGATAATAGGTAGGTTGCATGAAAAGGATTAATGGATTTTTTTAAATTACAAAATTCTTTTTTGTAGTGCTATTCATGGGCCCTCATTGACTGGTGATAAGATCATTTCTTGCTGGATGGAAGACGATTTTCAAGCTCATCAGGGGTATGGGCTTCTGGCTAAAATTCGAGACATTAAACATATAACAGGCACAAGATTCGGAGATGTTATCCTCGCTGCACTATCTGCTAATCTTCACAACTATTTCCAGCAGGTAAAGGCAAATGTATTCGGAGTGATATTAAAGGTATAGAGTGTGAAAATTTTGTTTATTGCAGATTGGAGAAGCTGCGCCGAAAACATTGACAGTCGTTCTTCCAACTCGAATGACAGCACCGAGCCAGAAATTAGCCTTGACGAATAGATTCTCTGTTGGACTACTACCGCTCTGCATCTCTGAAGTCAATGGTATACGCTGTGAATATCGCTCTGATGATCCATCTCAATTGCTTGAACGTCTTCGCGACGTGTCTAAGTCTTCACATAGATTGAGAAGTGATCCAGACTATTTGGTGAACTATTGGGTAATGACATGGCTGTTTGCGGCTTTACCTGAGATGTTTCTCAGGCCATTCCTTCAGAGCCACAGCACTATGGTCTTCAGTAACTTACCAGGCCCACGAACAGTCTCGATTCATGGACAGACATTGAGGAACATTATATTTTGGGTCCCTCACAGGCAGGTTTAATCATTGATAACGAGAGGGAACAATGTAGTAATGGTTTTTTTATTTTACAGAGGAACGACTGGCATTGGTTGTTCGTTTTTAACTTACGGTGGGAATATCCATCTTTCTATAGTAGCTGATAAAGCTGTGATCGCTAATGCGACACTTCTTGACGAAATTCTTAAAGGTACTGTTCGTACTATTGAACAACTCCATAACAACATCACACTAAAGTGATGTTGAAGGGAAGAAAACTCTCAACAGTACAGAAGCACTCATGATAATAAAAGTACCCACGGAAAGATGTATGTTTATCTACATATTTCTCTGTTTTAAGATGTTACAAAATTTACTATTTTATTTTATAGGACTCGGTGTGCGGTAAAAGAGACATTTAGTCGGAGAAAGAAATATTTTATAGAAAATTTTTAATAGCATAAAGTAAATAACATATCATAATATTTTTTGTGACTGTAAGGAATAAAACCTTATGTCTTTTTTATGTATATGATATACCTAGGATGGATGAATATCTTTTGCCACTCGGAAATATTTTTGCAAATAAATGTTTCAAGCACGAAATACAAACTAAAGAAAAATTATTTTTCTGTTCGAAAAAATAGAAATGGCCAAAAGACAATGTCAAAGAGCGTACGAAAAAAACCGTATCTACCTCGTTCTCGCTGTTTAAGATTTCGAGATGATTTCGTCACAAGATTTGGCTTAATTCTGGCGGTTGATCGAGCTACTCTGACTCTAGATTGGCTTCGGACTTTTCTTTGTTTCGGAGGACTCGATTCTGGCGACGATAACTCTGTTACATCTGAAATTGACTCTGTGTCACTACTATTGCTACTACTACTGCTATCTTCTGAAGTAGTCTCAATGCTGCAGTATGGAACGACTCCTTTTTTAAGACGTTGCGCTTTACAGGGACAATGAACACAATGGAACTTTGATGAACGTTGTACCAGCATTGATCCAGCATCACTTGTCATTTCCTCATGTTGACTAGAAGTACTTTCCACCTCCAGAGGTTCTTCAATATCAGTTTCATCGCTTGATTCACTCTCGGCTCTTTCAACACCAATTTCAACGCTGGATTCACTTTTCGCTCTTCGAACCTCAGTGTTATGGCTTGATTTGCTTTCTGCTTTTCTAATGTCAGTACTATGACTTGATTTACTTTCTGCTTTTCCAACGTCACTGTCATCACTTAATTTACTTTCTGCCTCTTCAACATCAGTGTCATAGCTTGGTTCTTTTTCTGGTGGTACATTTACAATTATTTCGACTGGCGCTTGAGCTGGCTGCTTTATACGCAAAGACGTTACGATGCGTTTTTTTATTAAACTCCTTGTACTTCCTCTGATAGGGTATTGCGTCATCTACATCGGTCATGAATTGAATGAAAGAATTATGAATTTTCGTATTAGATACTATATTGCACATACCGAATATAGTCGTGAGGAGCGACTGGTTGTAATGACTCCTGGTCTTCTTGCCCGAGGAATGTGGCTTTTTTTTATTAACGTCTTCGTATTGGTATGAGGAGCCTGATCATGCAATTCCGAATCACTGTGGTGGATGTTGACTGCCACACTCGGTAATTGATGCTCTCTAAATGTTTCCGTATCGCAAGATATTTCTTCATTCTTCTCTTGTGCATTGCACACAGGTGGGCTAACAGGTCGATGGACTGCTGCATCTTGATCGCAATGATTTAATTTTAAAGTCTCAGGATTGGCAATTTCCCTGGGTCGAGGTGTCTTGCGAGCACTCATTCTCTTTCCCACATCATGAGTCTTCGATAATCTTACGTTGAATTTTTTATCAGAGCGCTTGGGAATTTTTAATTTAGTGAAGAAGTGTGAAAAAGCGTTTGGGGTTCGTCGAAGACGATGAATATCTTCGCTGACAAACTGATTTATGGTTAGCTCGTCTTTTAATGACCTTCCCTTGCGCTCACGCATTTTTTTGATTTTCTCTTGTTTATTATTTTTTATCCTATTCCGTCTACCTATTTTGGAAATTGTTTTCGAATAAGAACGTTCGCTAAACGATATATGGACTGTGTCACCATTTAAAAATATTTTTTAACAAATTTTAACACAGTAAACGACAAATCCAAATATTTATTTTACGATATTCAAAGGAATGGATTTATGAAACATTATTTTCACGGTAATGCTCATCAGTCATCATGCTTGCTATAACGATGATCAAATTCTTCTTACATGCTTGCGAAGGTAGTTCTGAAGATAGTAGAAGATTTCCAACTATGATTACATGTTGTACAGGAATTTATTAATTTAGATATTTTGATTTCCTAATACTGGTCATTTTTTCCTTGATTACCCTTACTATCTGACAATTGGTCTGTGTAAAAGAATTCGTAAAACGAATCTCGAAATTTTCTCGTAAGCTAAAAACATTAGAGCAGTCGTAAGAACTGTTTGTAAGAGTTTAGCCTCCATTCCTTTGTAAAGTCCAGCAAGGCCCTGTTTTTTCAGAATGTAGAGAAGGATTTGCAAAGTCCCTGCATTTGGCGGATGATTCTGATCATTGTGCCCATGCCGCAATTTTGCTTGGACCAATTGTAGAGGATATGTCAGGATAGTGGCAATAGTTTTTGCTATGGCCCCAATCGTGAAGAAGACCCACGCTGGTGTTTGAGCCCCGGCCAGCGAGGTGCTCACTCGTCTCTTGATGCTCTCGTAAGTCATAAATTGAATAGCTGGATTAGCTACGAGAATGAGACTCGGCAATGTGCCAGCCCACAGTTTCTTCAGACCCTCGTATTTCCAAATATATAGTATTCCATCTAAAATAGAAAAAAATCAATCAAATATTAGCTGCTCTAATAATTAAATTTACTTCCAAATAAATCAGTAGAGTAGTAACAGGTTCTTATACCTATCACAGTATAATCTAATAAATAATATCAGTAAGAGTCACATAGTGGACGAAAAAATATTATCAGATAGGTAAACTTTACATTATAAAATAGTTAGTGTTGGTCAGGTAATGTGATTAGTATAATAAGCTTGACCACGTCACCTAAGAGATTATCGTATTCGTTGTTGTTTCTCTCAGGAACACCATCAATACCTCTCATTTTTAGTCGTGTGTTTACCACCCACAGTGGTGTTGTTGCAAGAACATTTATTATTCCTGTGAAAATAATAATTACATCTATTAGCCATCAGTTAAATTACCATATTTAAACACACGTTGATTGTGTGTACTATTGACCTACCAGCTATTGATGCGACAAGCAGATCATTCTTAGCAGTTTGATTTCTTGAACTTCTCAAAAGTTTTAGCCCATGAAACGTGTAGAAATAGACAAAATTACTGGCGCATAAACTCTGAAGAACTGGGACGATTCCTCGGTATAACGTATATCTGTAATTTTCAGTCAAACAATAAATCTCATTACCAAGTGAATGCAACTTTGTCTGGAGGTACATATATAACTCACGGTCCTTCCTTTGACACCAAATCGCGAATGGTGGTCAGTGTATTCTTTGCCTGTCTGCCTTCCTCTACTGCGAACAAAAGTAATAATAATGTAAACAATTTAAATGAGAATATCTTCATCTATATTCAACTCATCTCCAGTATTACCACTAAACGCATAATTAGCTACAGCAAGTATATTCTCCACTAAGAACTAAAACAGCTCCCTGCTGGATAATGGAACTCTGATGCATTCAACGACGTACACTTGGAGTGTACTTAGTGTTCACTTGGAGATAATTACATGGCGAGATGCTTAAGTTATAGCTTATAGAGCATAATGAGTTGGGTGTAGACATAAAGGGGGTCTGAGTTTGAAGAGTTGATGGCCACTCTACGAGATCCATTATTGAAACACTTAGGTTCTTCAAGTATAATTACACAACTATATCGGGATTATTCCATGCAACAGTCTTTATCATATGCATAGTATGATGGTGCAGTATTTTTTTAAACTTACACTGCAATCTACTGCGCACGGTATCCAATGGAAAAAAAGTTGCCATAGCGACGACACTGCCCTAGAATCAAAGCCAATATGTTTTCATTAATTATTAATAAATAATAAATGTATTTACGGATATTCATAATATTTATCAGCTATATACTTACAGCAGCACCTGATATCGCATGAACTAGTGTTTCATACGTGAATACGCTTCCTCCTTGGTGTCCTCCAGTCATTTTTATCGCGTCTCAATGACTATCTGACCAGAGTGAAAAGCAAGATTCTGTCCGAGGCAAAAAGAAGAATAATTACAATATTAAATACAACAGCTAGGCGCGACGCATGGGCGTCATTTAAAGCCACGATGCGGACTGACGCGAGAATTTCTCGACGGATCGTTCTGTCTTTATCTATAGAATGTTGTTACATAAGAGAACGCCCCACGTGGCCACGTGTACTCTACTGTGACCGGTATGACAGCGCGCGCACGCGTGTATGGCCTTCAGCTTTGTGTGTAGACCTTCGTAATTCTATTCTCCATTTAAATGTGAAAGTGAATTTCTTCTTTTCACTTTTACCCAAGTACATATACCATGTAACTCACACAATTTTGGCTCGTGCCGCTTTACCCTGGTTTTATCCAGACTAATCTTTAATTAATTGAATCAAATTCTGCTACCAGTGAATCATGCTTTCTATTATTTAATTTAGAACTTCCACCCTCCGCGTGAGTCGTGACCAGACAGTGTAGGAAGTTAGTTGAAGTAATTGACAGAAATTTTTCAATAAATCCAATTTTTTTTTAGTGACCCTAACGTTTAGCTGATTTATTTATAGCTAAGGGGGAAATGCGAAGAACCAGGTGCAAAGGGCCAGGTGGTCTTCTAAAGTCCACCCCTTTAGCTACATACTACTGTAAAGCTATTAAAAATATTGCCCCGGAAGTAGAGAGCAAACTTTTATTATCACAAAACACTCAAAGTGCTGAGTTTTACCAGCAATGATTTTTGTGAATCACTTTAAGACGATTCAGGCTTGTATTTCTTTGTGGCACGATTTTTTTTTCATCAAAACCCTTGTCAACGACTACGTCGAATATGGTGGAGCATGCGACGCCTGCGTGAATCCGACAAGCTATATATTGACGAGCAGACTAAGCAGACCAAGTGCAAGGCTGGGGATCCTTGCACATGCGCTGCAGAACTGTGTTTTCTACTTCTTCTGTGAGTTTAATCACATCAACACTTTCTCCACTGCCTTGGCCGGGTCTTGAAGCACCAACTTCCGTCATGATCATGAAGGACGAACGTGAACGGCAGAGCAGACTTAGGGAAGATTGAATTTTTAGGGTCTTGACATATAATGGTCTTGCGTTTGTATGACTAATAGGGCCGATGGAACGATGCCCTCAAAAGGCTATAGTATTGAGTTTGCAACTTGGGGGAAACTACTCCCACGGTCTCAAACTCACCCTTCCTTCACCCTCTACCGTTGCCTGCTGTCACACGTGAATTAGATGACACGTTCCTGAACGCTTATAGTTGCAAGTGCACCTGATGCTGTGTCGCCGCATATACGTATACCTACTTCTGCTTTGAGTCTATTCCACCGACAATTGAGTTCTTGGAGTTTCCCTAACTCGAGTTAAACTTTAGATCGTGATAGTTTAGAATTTAAATAAGAGATTCTTGAAATATTTCAAGAGGCTTTTGCACTTCTGTGGGTTAATTAGATTGCCAGGTAATTTCATGGTGTAATCGATGAGCGACCAATGCGCGGGCGCCATTATTTAGGTTTCGAGCAGATAATACATTTAAATATCACCATAATATTAAAGCGCTAATAAAATTTAATAGGATAAAATCTCTTCCATTTCTATTTCATTACGTGAAATCAGAATTATTGTATATTCATTCAGCAAAATATTAATAATTTCGACTAATGTTGTTATTTTCAGTTTCACATTTTCAACCTTGCTGTTGCCCACGGAAAGTTGTATAACATCTATCTATACAGAAATTTAAAAAAAATCTACAATGTATATTTATCATTTATTTTGAAAACCATGCGTGTATGACAGCGACGAAAGTCAAAATCATCCGATGTTTAAGAAGGTTATTGTATTTTTTACTTCTTCTAAATAATTTTATGAATTAATTCTGTTCATCAAAACGAAATTTGATGGTTTGAAAATTTTTCAGAATTATTTTGGATTTTTTTTTTGTCTAGCAATGACTATTATAAGTCGCACGGGAACACTCTTATAAATTAAATTATTAAATGAAACCATATTTTTGCATCAAACGGATAAATCAAGAAGTAATTCTGGAGGCAAAATAAAAGAAAAAATATAAAACTGCTGTTGACATGATGATATTTTAAGCCCCTTTTCAGCTTCGTCGCTGATGTTAATCCCGCGCCTCTTTGAATATTATTCATCATGATACAAAGTAGCATCATGAATGGCGCAAGTTCTACTGTGCGTCACCCCTGCTCTGCGCTCAGTCATTTTTCTTCGGGCACAGTATGATGTCAACGTGTCGTCTGCCCCAACGCCTGTGTTATTCACTGTCATGCTCGATGACAACTGAAAAGGATAAAAAATGAGGAAAAATGTTAGCTGCGCAGATATAATATCTACAATGCAAAATCAATGGTATCTAATAAGTCACCCAGTGTAATTGCCAGAGGGTTATAAATTTTCAACTCGTTATACAGATTCGATTTACATAATGGAAAAACTTTTAATATCGTTGATAATATTATTGCTCGAGGTATTTAAGAAACTCTCATAATTGTGGAACGCGTGGAGTTGGTCGTGCGTGGCTATTCTATTTACGATTTACGTCTTACACCCCGGCCCCTTTTGGTTGATTCTCATTTTATATCTACAATATATAGTGGATTTATATACACATGTATGTACTGTAATTGGTTCGCCACTGATTTATTAGAGAAATCCTGTTGCTGATTGACCACATTCAATTATCTTCAATGTTCAGAGCTTTGTCTTCGACAACTTTACTACAGTGTTTTTAAATAAGGCGATTCGAACGACTCATCTTCCAACGATATAGTTATCGTTCAACGAGTAACTATCTATGGCTATATATGCATTTAACATCTTTTCTTTGTTTTGTATTGTTGCCCGCAATAAAAAGAGCGGTTAAAAATTTTTGTCTGTATTTTTTTCCAGTAATTCCTGGACATCATTACGATCAAGCAATTCCTCAATGGGTCTTCATCATCGATTTCCACTTCGTCTTGGCCCTTATATTAATATATAATATTGTTCTCGGTTATGGAACATTGTATCTCATCAATAATATCACTGAATTGTGCAGGTTTTGCCTGGTTCAGAAGATCCGCGAAGGGTGATCCTCGATCCTGGCGCAATATTCTCGTTTCCGGCTGCAAGCGAACACGTCTTGGTCCTCATGATCATCAGGTCCGTCCGAATGCTCGGACGCCGTACATTTGGCGCGACAACTCCACACGCATCGCTTAATCGACGCTTTATACTGAGTGTTGCTTTATGCTTTGGCTGAAAGACGAAACCAATTTTAATTAACGACAAAAATCTCTTTTTCCAGAACAATTATTAAATATATGGATAAATGTTTACCTGAGAGGGAGGTAGCATTGTCGGCGAACCAAAGGTCAATGGAACTTTTCTGTGATGATTCGGAGCCATTTCCAGTGGAACTCCAGCAACCACGAATAACTGATAGAAGAGCTCGTCGACGTGATAGTTACGTTTGGCTGACACCTCGATGAAGACGCAGCACTCGTCCTGACTTGAACAGTACTGTTGTGCTTCCTCTACTGTTACAGCCCTGGGAACATGGCAAAACAAGACTCTTGTGGATTCGTTGGATGGACTTACTGGATTCATTGGATTAGTTGACCGGACAAGATGAATTATATTAATAGAATGGATTTACGTAGTTGGATGTGTTAGACATGTTAGAGTTCTCTTGTAGATAAAATTAGCCGGATTGTTTCGAATAATTGTATTGGTTTGATTCTTTGAGTTATTGAATTAGTTGGACGAGGTCGATGGAGAAACTTAGGTGGATGTATTGAGTATAGTTGGACGAATTAGGCGGATTTATTCTTCCTAAACCAACTAATCCAAGTATGGACATCTTAATTTCTGTGTGTATAAATCGTGCATACTTGACATCACGATCGCATTTATTCCCCACAATGACCATTGGTACTTTCATGCTGTGATGGCTCTTGCTCCTGCCCTTCACACTCTGGGTGGCTGTAATCTTGGTTTCTAGAATTGCCTCTCTCAGCCTGATTGCTTCCTCAAACGATTCTCGACTGTCCATGCTGAACACCAGCACGAACATGTCACCTGTTAACAAATACGTAGTTTATTGCCCATCAATATTGTACGTTGTCATTTTAAATTCTTTCAGTATTCTTGTTCGAAAAATAGCCAGCTGTAATATGAGTGCACAGAAAGAATGAGCTGCATTACAATCGACTGGATAAGAGTGAGTTGGATTGTGTTATCACACGTATCTACACTTCATTGCAACATGAACTATTTTCATACATAGTAACAAGTGTGCAATTTACGCGCACGCAAATGCTTGTAGAATATTCACCTATGAATATTTATTATCGTAAATTTATCGCTGCCTTTACCCTCGAGAGCCTTTTTCCGCAATATTTACGTAATTTTTCATCATTAGACTTTCGTAATACATTAAAAAAAAAAAAAAAGAGTTTTCGTTGACAATGAATTTGACTTATGCGTGATGCAGGTTGGCATTAATTATGGCTGATAATATATCGGAAAAATATGAATTCAGTTATGAGCTATTCATATCGTCGTTGATTGGGCGGTAACTGCGATAAGCGAGAGTATAGGGTATATAGCTACGCGAGCGGTAATTTTTCTCGTTATCGCTTGGAAGTATAAAAATGGCAAAAGCAGAAGCTCCGGCGGTTATATAAACTGATATCGTATAGTCAAGAGGTAGCTATTAAAATAAAAAAAAAAATA
>JABSMT010033239.1:0-15379 GCA_018902335.1 Eumacrocentrus americanus | reverse complement strand
TATCCTTGTTTAGTAATTGATGATTATTATATTCTACAAAACAGTGCTGCTCCATTTTTAATCCAATATGCGTTGGGTAAGTCTGTAGCCAGTGGGACTTGCATAATAAAATTCGATGATTCGCCTGAATAATTAATTAAATCACGTTCCACAATGGATTTGTAGGATGGACATAAGTAAAAATTCTTGATTTGGCTCCTCTTTACACATGAAGTACAACGAATGATAGGTATGTCTTCAGTGAAGATCTTGGGATGACTCGATTTCAATTTTCTTTGGGTCAAATCCCATCTAGCTCCACCTAAATGCAAACCATGAATATGTATATATTTTTTATTAGCAATTTCTATTAATGACGGATCTTTTATTGATAGTACTTCGAAGTGAAGAAACAGTCGATCAATGGACTGATCATCATACTGCCTGATGAACATTGTATGAGCTGCTGAAATAAACCGTTTGGGAAAAGCAAACGCACCGAGCCAAAAGCTTGGTGGACATCCATTGTCTATCCAATTTTGAAAAAATTGAAATTGATTATTAAAATCTTCAATAAATTTTGACAGAGATTGCCGGTGCTCATAGGAAACCGGTACAGTAAGCCATGTAGATGGAACAATGTTTATCGATAGCTCAAAAAGACGCTGATGGACATCACTCATCAAAGATTTTTCGATAAGTTCGAGAACAGAATTGCAGGTCGTGATTTCCTGGATCAAAATAGCATTTAGGGGATTGGAAGAGTTTATGGGATATTTCTTTATTGCTTCTTCAGTATCCAAGGGTACTGGTAGTTTCTCTTGAATCTCTTTGATTTTATCAGTAATTTTTTGCTGCAACAATTCTTCGTTATCCACCTGCTCATTTAGTTGATTGAAGAAGTAAAGAAAATCTTTAACAGCTAACGTATCTTTCACGATTCCTGCATTCTCATCAACTCCAAACACTTCTGGTACTGAATAATTCGGCAGACTTTCAATGTGCCTAGTGAAGTCATGATATTCACATCGATCTGGTATCGTAAAACCATTGAAAAATGGTGAATAATTACATTGCGTGATTGTCTGTTCATTATAAAAATCGTGTAAAATTGTCATAAGACATGTACTGTCCGATATATCCATTATTTTGCCACCGTAATTACACTCTCCAACGAGATAAAATAATGCCTCGAATGGCACTTTATTGGTATTTTTTAAAAAACTTTGCAATTGACGTATCGATATCGCCAGATCAGAATGACAAAAATCATATTTAACGTTCCAGCCTTGAATACCGAAATTATTTCGCTCTCTAATAACAGCGTGAAAGACGCAGAATGTATACAGTATCTTGGAGAAGATTTTGTCTTTGCCTGGACAACTATTAAAGAACTCTGGCTTATTGAGCGGATCTGAGTGATAACAATTGATGAGGGTCTGCTTCAAATTTGTTGGCGCATCACGTGTTATCTTCACTCCATTTTGAAGAATGCCGATGGGAAATTGACGAGTAGGATAGCTAGATAGCCATAAACGGAATCCTAGGGCAGTATTTGAGGTATCGAGGTCCTCGTAGATCTTTTCGAGTTGTGGCATCCAGCTGGAAGCGAGATGGCAGTTCTGCAAGAATACCCATCCACCCTCCTTTTGGGCTTGTAAGATCATTTGGCGCACCTTTTGGTCCTGATTAGCACCGAGTGAGGCTGTAATTAGTTTAGATGAGTATCCCAGCTCAGCTCCAAACTCTTGCACCAGTTTTAGCGGCTCAAGGTAGCTTGGCAGGATAAATATCAATGGTATCAAGCAGCTGGACTCGGAGTATGATTGAGACAGATTTGGTGTAGATTCAGCACTTAAATGTCTTCTCATTGTGGACACAAAGTGACTGATCTCCACGACGGTTCTATCCGGTCGAATAATTTTCAAAATCATCATTTTTTGAAACGGAGTTAACGATTCATTCCAGGGTTTCGGCAGGCATTGATTTTCTGGATTTTTCAAATTATAGTATTCACGCCACGATGATTCATCATCCTGAATACTCTTCTCCAGTCCGTGAAAAGCCGGAAGCCTTTTTGATAGCATCAGTATTTGTTCCCATGATTTTTCAGGAAGCCATGAGGATTTCCATGTCATGTCACAGACCTCAATGCATGCATCGGATGTAAATAGCTCAATTTCCTGCGACGAAATTTGTTGACTGTCAGTGAGCATTTTCAGACATAGAACAAAGGAGTAGAGAAGCTTGTGTTTCGTGAGCAGAGCATTGAGCACGCTTGAATGGAGCGTCCTAGTGAACGATGATTTGAGATACTCTAAGCGTTTTTCTAGAATTATACTTCTGCTGGAAGTGGCGATGGATTTAACGTAGAGCTGCGTGAACCAAGTGAGAGAAAATCTGTACATGCAGTTAAGATTTGACAAAGCTGTGAGGGTATTGTAGAGAGTAGCACAGTAACTTGTAAGTGCATTATAGTTTCTCCGAAAGACGTCAATCTCTTGCTTTGCAGATCTCACCGCTTCCTCCTTTTTTCTGATTTCCATTGATAAATTTTTTGAAGAATCTAATATACGCATGGCTTTCTCATCTTCGAGTATGTTAATAGTCGACATAGAGAGAATTGTCAGAATATTTTCTTCCTCCTGCTTCAGTACCCGCTCGTTCGAGGCACTTTGAATCAGCAGAAGGTCGAATTTTTCTTGAAGTTCAGGTCTCTCCCGTGATATAACTATATCCAGCAGTCTACCCTGAAGAGCATCATCGGGTAGCAGAAAATTTATCACTGTCGTTTTTCGAAAGAGATCAGCGTCAAAGTGAGGATTATGGAGTCTTGTTGTCATGTACAATCGAAATTTAGGGTTGAAAGAAATCTTTCGGTGATTGATTTCCTGATACAAATTGTCTCCAACTCTGTAGATTCTTTGTGACAGTATATAGTTAAGGGAGACAATCAAGTCCTCTTCAAGATTTTCCAAAAGTACTGGACAGCCAAGTTCTATACTTCGTTCAATGTCAAATAGATAGTCGGGATCTGTGAGCTTGACCACCTTTAATCCATTCTGTCGCTCCATTTCTTTGATCCACAGGTTTGCCTGGTTTTGAGGATCTATGAACAAACACCACTGGAGTGAGTTCTTCAGTATTACAGCATTCTCCAGAGCAAAACGATTTTTCGGCAGACCAGATAAATACCACGAGTTTATCGTGATAGTAGACTCTAAGGAATCTACAAAATTATAATTACTCGAGCAAGATATCATCAGGCTTTCTACGTATTTCTGCCACAGTGTTACGCAGTGATCGCGGTACGCTGGATGGTAAGGTCCAAGATAAGCTACAACTCCACATGACAGAAGAATATCACCAGCAAGATTGTCGTATGCCTTTTTCAAGTTATCAGCCGACTGCATCCATTTAATCTTTTCGCCACCGAGGCTCATGATCAATGCCTCTGCTTTGATGAGTTTTTGCGTACAACTTTCAACCTCAATTTCAAGCTCTAACTTTTTTGCGAGGGTGGCTTGAAGATTGATCTTTAAAGCGGTGAGCTTCTCATTAAGAGCTGCAAGTGTTTTACGTTTTTCATTCAAAAACGCCAAAGTTTCGTTACAATCCTTCTCAGCGGCTGCTAACTTTTCCTTTTTTGGGGCCACAACTTTGGCAACTTCATCATAGGACACCATTGCACGTACCCACTTGCAGAGTCCCTCAGCAGCGCTCGATGCCTTAGCCACAATGTGTGGCATGAAATTTTTGTCAGTCATGTACGTCTTATTCACCACCTGCATCAAAGCAGGTGGTATATTGTCCTTCTCGTAGTCTTTGAGATTTTGCAGGAAATTCATGTCGCCAAGTACACGTTTGCTGGGTCCCCAAAAGTCCATTGACTTTCTTCCGGTTACTGGATCGATAATACGCTCGGCTGAAACACCCAGCATTACACACACTGCCGCCATCACGAGCTTCACCGTGTCTGGAGGATTCTTCATGGCTTTCACCAGAGTTATGTCTGTGGGCTTTAGAGTGTTTAGTGCAGCAATTGCATCCTCGAGGATGGGAATGGCTACAGCAAGATCAGCTTCACACTCAGCCTTTAATGTTGCTGCTATTACTGCAGTTTTATTCGCGATTTCTTCATCGCTCTTGACTTGAATTGTGGCGATCTCCACGCTCATGTTTTCACTTTCGATTTCTCGCATTGTGTCCTCAGTTTGCTTAGCAGACCACTCAAGTTGAGGTCTCAGAGCTGTCAGGGTTGTCTGCATCTGAGTTACTTGCTCAGCTGCTAACTGTAGTTTCTTCAGACCTCCGATATATCGGTTTCTCGATTCTGTTTTATTTCTCTGCTTTTTCATCATCAACTTAGCGTACAGTCGCATCATGTGGATAAATACAGATGGACTGACATGCGTCACCCTGCCACAGTGATTGCGATATTTAACGCTGATTTCTTTAGACTGATCGTAGAAGTACTTGCTTGCTATAATGATTTTCGTTTTTGTACTGCTATCAATTTGGATGTCAGCGACGAATTGATTTCCTAGCTGGATGAATGCGTCTACAGGCCAAGGAGTAAAGCAGTCGATGAGGCAGCAGTTTAACAAACTAGGAAATAATTTCAGTTGACGACAAAGATTTTTATCAGATACGTTAAAATATATAATAAAGTGCAGCTTCTCTCTGCACTGATTGAAGAAGTAATCCATGACGTCAGTAATTCCTATTTCGAGATTACGATCACCATTTTGTGCTGGTAGTCGAGCAATCTCGATAATTGTTTGTCTCTCCTCTGGAGAAATCAAATTAGGAACTTCTCCTGTGGTCAGGAGACTATTAATATCTTCTAGATATGTAGTGTCCTTCAGATGCTTTCCGGGTATAAAAAATGTACAGTCTTTTCCTGAACCACCGCATATCTTAAGCACTGATTTTAAGTCTTCTCGCCATTGATTGAGATTGTAATAGGGACTTACAGCCAATTCGAAAAAGTCTTGTTTCTCTATAAAAGCTGCTAGGCATGTTAACGATCTTCGACCAGAACCTCCCGTGCAAAGCATCAATAAGTTAGCACAAGGTGTGCCTAGGGTTCTGCAAATTCTTATTAAATGCTCCAGTACCTCTGACAATATTAAAATGTCTAGCTTTCTGTCAGAATTATTGTTCATTTCATTTAGATAGAACATGATTTTATTTCTTAACACCTCTTTAGAACTAACTTCTTCGTATCGTCGATTGGAGGGCTCTCTATCTGCGTCCATAAAATTAGCAAATATGAGACTTTTAAAACTTTCCTTCGTTAACTGATCGTTTTCTTTTGGCAGATAATCGAACACCGACTCAAATGTGTCTTTAAAATGAGCCTTGATCGCTTCTTTAATCGTCAAAAATAACCACTCGCTCTCGTCGTTATTCATAATACGATCTCCAAAGACTCGAAGAGATTCATGAGCCCACAATCGAATTAGCGTGACTTTCGTTTCTGCCGACTCTCTATGAATGAGACTGCACCCATTGATCACTCGTGTGATATCCCTAAGATTAAATTGATATTGTACATTCATTGGACTTGGTTTTAATTTTCCAAGTACTGCGGTGTACACATGAATCGTAGCATTCACCATGTTATTTATACTTCCTGTCACATCGGCAGTGAAGAGATTTTTCTTTAAATTGTAGAGCAGAATATTGGAAAATATTCGAAAGATACTCTCTGTAGTGGGAGATTCCAAAGTGTATAGATTAAAGTGCCTGATGAACCTAGAGCAACCACTCGTCCTCTGACCTTTCAACGTCATTGCACAAAGGAATATAACGTTGCTGAGAAATAACTTCTCGGGTTTCTTCAAATCGTACCAATGGCCGTGATCCATATACTGTCTAATTAATTCCAGCACTGAATGTGATTGTGAATTGATGTCTGCTATCATGTTTAAATCATCGATAAAATTGATGCAAAATTTATTCTTCGGTGGAGCATAGTGTCCCGCCATAATTCTATTTATCTTTGAAAGAATCAGCCACTGTGCCTGATGAGCGACGAATGTTGGTGGGAAAACGAAGGTATTTGTCAGGTATTCTGTCCTAGGTAATTTACTTTTCAGCAAATATTGCATGCAGGATGTCTTGCCTGTAGACGAGTCACCACACACAATGAAAGGTATTCGATATTTGACGTGATTGGTAAATATATGAATGTGCTTGATTATGTCTATGGTTGGAATGACTGTATATCCAACTAATCCACAAGCTTTTAGTCCAGCACTTTCAGTCTTTAATATATCTCCCCAGTGTTTCCAAACTCCAACACCTTTGAATATATATGTATTGTCGTGAATCAAGCCTTCACACGGTAATGCGATGTCGAATTGCTTGATTGCGTCTGGTCGAGGATTATTTTTGTTATCGTTGCTCCATAACGATATACAAAAGCCGTTTAGAGCTACACGAGAATCTGTGCACAAAGCACCTCCAATGGTCCAAACAATGGAGAGAATTAGAGCTGCTTGACACCAAATTCCAAAATAATCTTTGTCCCTCTCTTCTGCGCTATTTAACGCATCTTTCAGGTATATTCCTAACAATCTCAACATCGACATTGCGAGATACATTCTGCTTACTGTAACAATAAATGTACATTTTCCATAGACAAAGTCTAAGCACGGATCCAAACACCAGTCAAGTAGAGTCTTCAGAAATATATCATTATTTCGCTGCAATTTTTGCTCGAGTATCCAGCTGGTTGCTAATGGTCTCCAGCCTATTGTTTGAGGTTCTACATAAATGATTCCACAACATGATATAGTGGCTGGCGACGCGTCTTCCAGACTATCAGTCTCCAGTATTATTGACATTGAGTCTCTCATCTCTATTGATTCCCCTGATGATAAAAACAGTGTCTTATTATCATCCAGCACTGTGCTCAAATTTTCCATCCACACAGAATCGATGGGACCATCGAGTATTATCCACTTTCTCACTGCTGGTGCTTCATCTTGAGAATAATTACGAAGTAACGCTGAGTAAATTCCGTCGCTCCACTTCCTGGACCTTTGATCTAAGTGTCCAAAAAAATTTTCTACCGTCACCGACTTCTGATTAATCGTTTGGAACTTTACATTCACTCCCACAGTGCAGTCACCCTGAGTTTTCAAAAGTGACAAACACTTTGCCAGAGCTCGTAGTATTGTCGTTTTTCCTACGAATGAGTCACCGATGAGGGTGAAGGCGTGTCTCATGTGCATCATTTCTAGTACCTGAATTATTTTGAGTTTCAGCACTTGGTGTACTTGAAAGCCATCTGACTTAGCCACTTGATCAAGAGCTTTGAGCAAAGGCATATAGTTTGGAGGAGGCAAGGTGACCTGAGGAAAAATGTCTCGTAGGAATCCTTGGAAAATAATTATGTCGACTTGTAGAAGCATAGGTACATTAACATCGACCAACGACCTCAGTAGAAGAGCATGCTCGTCTTCTTCAGGAAATTGAAACTTGAGCCCAATAGTTGTCTTTAAAACTGCGGTCACTGCTCGGCTTCCAAAATTGTAACGTTTTCCAGGTGCTAATTGATCTAGACAGAATCTATAGATGCTCTCAATTTTCATGGCAAGACTTGCTGCATTATCGAATCCAGCAGCGAAAAGTTTGACTTGACATATTTTCGTAAAATCCGGTCGTGTCAGAATTACGGATCGGAAGCGCACTTTCAGATTGTCCGGTAAGTTATTATCGTATCGTGGCGAAAGAGAATAGCCTGGATTCATGGTGGTAATAATGAATCCAGAGGAATTAAGCGTCAAGTTCATTCCGTCAAATGATACAAGCTTCATAGTGGAAGACAGGATTTGAGAAATTAAATAAATCTGTTGCGTCACTGCTGATAGTACAGATAGTTTTGTGGCATTGATGTCTTTGAAACATATCCAGGCACCACATGTTATAAGTCCCTTTATTACCCTCGACACTCGTTCACAGCTGAGGTATTCAGTACAGTGGATTAATTGCAACTGTACTGCCAAGGCTCGTGTCAGACCTTTGATGGTCTCTATTTTTCCTGTAGCCGCGTGGCCGATGAGTGCTCCAAAGAAATGATGTCGACTAGCTTCAAAAATGCTGCGATAACATCTGTCTGTCAGTAAAGTGTTAATAATGGGTAGCTGAGTAGATCTGAATTCGTAGCCATAACTTCTTGAGCTATTCAGCATCTGAACTTGGACATTATCTTCATGCCAGTAGTATCTTAACTGGGCGATCCAATGAAAATCCGTATCGACTGAAACATTTCTCTCTATAAGTTGTTTAGTGATATCTCGTTGATGGAGTAAGATAACAGTTAAGTGCATGAGAATTATCCGCTGCTTAGCCGTTACTTGGTATTTTAAATTATTGATTGTACTGACTATTTTTGCATTTTGTTTATTGAGTACCAGCCTCATTTTTGCTGGATGAAATTTTAGAATGCACTGTTGAATACTTGAGGTCCAAAACAATTGTGTAATGCACTCGATCGTGATTCCCAATGAGCAGATTTTTCTTGATGGTATTTCTTCGGCAGAATGAAGATGTCGAACAATGTCGTCCCGTACTGCACCAATAATAGCTGACTCAGCTTGCATTAGCCAGTCGTTTGTGTGAATAGAAGCGCAACAAATTGCATTTTTCAATGACAATTCCTCGCTCTGGTCGCTGATAATTGATATCACTTCCATTTCAGCATTTAATATAGTATCTTGGACCCCATAGAAGCATTTCCGTAGTAACAGCGTTATTTTGTAGCTCGTGTCTTGCTCAAATAAAATCGCCACCAATTCACTATTGGACAAGAAAAAAAATCGAGGGAAAATTAATCTCATATTATCTAGATATGCACAGACACCCTCATTGGCAGCCTCGACTTTCTTCATCGCCTCTTGTAGTTGATTCAAATACTCTGAAGATCTACTGCCAATGCCCTGGAACGTTGGATCACGCATGATGCTTCCCTTGACGTCGTCGAGAGTTTTATCCACTCGCAAGTAGGCCTTCTTTACTTGTTCAAGTTCCACTGAAAATATTCTACTGCAGAATACAGGCTGAAGGTATAGATATTCATCTTGGAGGTGATTCCATTGATCAATAGTGTCGCGAATCTGAATTAAGGACTGATAAAAGTCACTGACTGCACAGGCGATGGGCTTAACAAAATATGAACCCTTCATCTCGTGAATCAGTACCAAGTGTTCTTCCAGGCGTGTCTGAATGTCCTGCAAATTGATAAAGCTCAATTTATTTTCATTGTTGTATTCAATGACAAAGCTGACTCCATCCCACTCTCTCGACATGATCTCTAATTGCTTCTGGAGTGCAAGTTCTTTATTAGCACTGATGCTGATGGCTTCATATTTATCGATATCCATCATCAAATCTAGGCCAATCATTTTGCGGAGAGTTGTACCCGCATTTGGCGTAAGATCTGCTCCAAAAATCCTCGACATTTCCCTCCAATGTCGATTCGCCAGGGCTGGATTACCCATGCAATTCACCATTGGTACATATCGTTTGAATTCTTTGACATGCTCAAGTGCCTGGAAGCACAGCTTCAATGGTGCAGGCTGCTGCATTGGATCTGGATCGTCAATAATCCCTGAAAATCGAAAGGGCTTATTTGCGGACATATCCAATTTTATTTTTGTCTTCATTGATTTACACAGCTCTGTAAATTGATCAAAGTTAAATAATGTACGTTGCTTCACGTCAGTAGCATCTATGTACTCAAAAGGTCCGTCCAGCCACACAGAATGATGTCTTCGCCACTGGAATATCATGCGATTTAGCGAGTAAAACGGCAAAATAATGTCCTTGATTTCCTCAAGCTTTGGGAATAGAGTTTCTGGAAATTTAAATAGCTTCTCTTCCATATTTATTGCATCAATTGTTTCGTCGATTACCTCGATTTTTCTCACGAGGACATTCAGATATTCCATATATTCGTGCACCCGTTGTATGTCATCCATGTCATCTAGAATAAGAAGCTCTGGAACAATACCGTCAACTTGGCCGTTCAAGACATTTATCTTCTTCTGTAACTCATCTTCCAATTCACTTTTCATCGCTTCACAGAGAGTATTGCTTTGATTGAAGATAGACTTAATAGATGACAACCAATTTATAGTTTTTTTGTTCAACTCTATGTGCTGCTCAGAGAGACTTGTGATCTCCAGTAGTGCGCTCAACATCTGCACAGACTCTCCGATTTTATTCTCTAATTCATTCACCATCATATTTGAAGCAATAGCCATTTGTTCACTTAAGCCAAACAATGCTTTCGCATTATTTGGAACGTCAAGAGCTTGTGTCTCGAGAGCTTCAAACTCTCGGCAGATAGTCTGATTAAATTCCTTGTGATAAGCGACAAGTTTACCCACAAGAATATTAATTATTTCGGTGATAATATCTTTTAAAGTTTCCTTAGCCTTGGTTTGATCTAGTCTTCCGACATTGTAGTATACGAAGGACACCATGGCATTAGCTTTGTGTAAATAATTATTAAAATTATTCACAAGCTCACAATATACATGAAAGCTCTGATTATGAGAAACTAAATTCACGATATTTGCCTTTGTTTCGGGAGTACAGACAATACAAAATTCGGCATCGATTTTCGAAATATATCTATTCAGTGGCTCAAAAATTTCGATAATTGCCTTCTGTAAGTCATTGTGAGACTTTTCAAGAAACCAATTTGGTACTTTCACGTTTATGTAGTCTCGTTCAGGCTTACGGATGATTGAGCTTTTGAATGATAATAAATGTTGCCCAATATTTTCAATGTCTATAATTACTTGATGATACATATTGCATATTTTTTTTATGGATGGCTCTATTGTGAGTTTACCATTATCACAGACGAGTTTGAAATCGATTTGAGGGCAATAACGGTAGTCTTTCATGGTATCAATCATGTGTTGAATTGACGCCATCATAGTGTACATAATTTGTTGTACAAATAAATTTGTAGTACACCGCATGAATTGAAGCGCATTTTCGTCTGAAATTTTTTGCAGAGACTTTGAATTAGAGATTGCTCGTTCCACCTCTCTGTAATACTCGCACTTGACTTTTAACATTCCATTCCTGATACTCTTTGTAATCATAGTTTGTAAGTCCGCAACTTGCAATAAGCCTAGATTTGGATAGTGCATAAAATCAACAATGATAGGAAGCAACGTTGAATGTGCAGTCATGATAATATGCTTCATCAGGTTGTGTGACAGGAAATATTTTTCTGCTAAAGATTTACGGTGTTTCAAAAATAAAATTCTCTGCTGCTCATCATTCGCCTTATGAAATTCATTGATACTCACATTATGTACGTTATTCTCTTTGTCATCTTTAACAACAATTGATTCAATCGTAAATTGTTGCATACTGATCATGTAAATACTTCTAATCTCCTCCAAGAGCTTTTCTAAACATTTAGGATAATGTTTTTTGCTGGCTTTCGGTATCAATTGTAAAATATTTCTCTCCCACTCGGGTAGTAGACCGATTACAGGAATTTCTTCAGCCCAGTCTCGTAGCTTTGTTATATAGAAGGATTTTGGCAATTTGGGTTTAAATATTACGTCCGGCTTCAAGTTTTCCTCTTTCAAAGTCGATAATTTTTTTTTAAGTAAAGAACGCTTCTGGCAATGTGTCGTTGGCAATTTTGTTTCATCCAGTAGTTCTAGACTATGAATCGGTATCAGCCGCAGTCGTTTTCCATTATGATGAATAAGATTGTAAAGTTCCTCTGCTTCTCCCATGATCTCATACCTATAACCAACTAATTTATTGTACCTGAACTTATTTTAATAATAGTATAATATAATTTAACACAATACTACTCACTATTTCAAGTCCTGTTTCCAAGGATCATTGTTTTGTCAATAACTAGGTTGATAAGCGCGTTACGCGCGCGCGCTATAGGTTATGTTTCTTATTCAAAGCGTAAATTCAAATTAAACCGCGCTATCACGTGATCACCGTCGACCAATAAGGTTAGAGGCTTTAATATTTCGAGATATTGCGAGTTTTCCGATAGATTTCGATCACGATTTCGATGTATATTCGAGTTCGATCAATATTTCGAGATATTGCGAGTTTTCGATAGATTTCGATATATATTCGAGTTCGATATATAGGATAAAAATTCAAATTTGCTGCGCAGCGTGCAGTGCGATCATGTGGTGACCTTGAACACTAATTTCGATATCTTGTGTATGTGTGTTTTTCTGTTGTGCATTTCATGACGCATCTCATGAGAAAACGTCTTCTTTTTCGTTCCTAATGAATGCAGTTGTAAGGTGCTACAGTCAATATGAGTAATATCTATATACAGGAGCCCCCCACCTCTGGCAAGGTAAGGGAAACCGGTAATTAATAATTATAATCGCTATATGTAATGAAATGAAATTAAGTTAACCTAAAAATGTCGTGTTTACATTCTGTAGGTGCTACTAAAAACGTCAGTTGGTGACATTGATTTGGAGTTATGGACAAGAGAAGCTCCAAAAGCTTGCAGGAATTTTATTCAATTATGCATGGAGGCATATTACAATGGCACAATCTTCCACCGAGTGGTTAAAGGCTTTATTGTTCAGGGAGGTGATCCCACTGGTACAGGCGAAGGTGGAGAAAGCATCTACGGCGAGCCCTTTAAAGTAAGTTACTCATTTATAAGATAGAATTGGTCAATACAATGTTCGAGTTATGAACTTTTCACACGATATTCCATGTTTGTATCTAGGATGAATTTCACACCAGGCTCCGGTTTTGTCGTCGAGGCTTACTTGCCATGGCTAATGCAGGCAAGGACGACAATGGTTCCCAGTTTTTCTTTACCCTTGGCGCAACGCCAGAATTACAGAATAAACATACGATATTTGGTAAAGTTACTGGAGAAACTATTTACAATATGTTGAAGTTGGAGGAAGCAGAGATTGATCAGGTACTGAAAATATTAACATACACGCTGTGCTGACAGTAATTAATAGCAATTTTATTTCAGAATGAGAGACCATTGTATCCACAAAAAATTATAAAAACTGAGATCCTGCTAAATCCGTTTGGCGATATAGTACCGAGGTCGCAGCCAAAATCAGTAGATCAAGTTAAAGAGGTGAAGAAAGAGAAGAAATCTGGCGTTAAGTAAGTTTAGCCGATTCATCTCAACATATGTGTGACGTTTATTTCAATTATTTCATTTTCCAGAAATTTTAAATTATTGTCATTTGGAGAAGAAGCTGAAGAAGATGAAGAGGAATCTGTAGTTCTTAATAAACAATTCAGTGGCAGGAGTAAGTCTGCCCATGATAACTTGGCAGATCCGAGATTGAGTACTGCAATTGCCGTAGAAGCTGCTGATCCACCTAGTAAAAAAAGAAAGGAAGATCGATGTAGCGATTGGGAAAGCGATGGTGACGATTTGACGGCAGAGGAACGGGCTCGAGTTAAAAATGAGGCAGCGTAAGTTATTGGAATTTTTAAATTACTTTTTTGTTGTAAAACTATGTTGTTATTCTTCTTTAGGGAAATGAAGAAGAGAATAATGGACAAGCTAAAAGACAAGAATGGCTTATCTGATGCAAAGAACAAAAAAAAGCAAGTAAATTATGACGAAGCACAGGAGCAAGAATTAAGTGAAGAGGAATATTATTTAGGGAAAGATCGTGATGACGAGCGAAAGAGACAGGCGTATGTATAGATAATACCTAGATAACATCATACGACTATTGAATTAATTCAATATTAGTGAATCCCATGATTTTATTTATTATCCTTAGTGAAGCTATCAGAAAAGAAATAAGAGACTTGAAGAGAAGCGTTCAGAACGAGAAGAAAGTAAAGGCATCGAGTGACAAGGAGAAGCTGCAGGAAGACGAAAAAACGGCGAAAAAAAGCGAAATGATGAATGAGTACATCAAGACTCAAGAGAAGTACAAAGAGGCTGCAGCGAACATTCCTAAAAAAGGTATTTATTTATTAACATTACTTTTTTAATGTTCCATAACGATTAATTAATTGATTGCAGGGGTTTCTCGCGAAAATTTCACTCTAGAATTGCTGAAAAAGTTTCGAAGCAAGCTTCAGAATGCGAAGCAACACACAGATGACTTGGACAATCCTCATGTAGACAAACAGAGAGACGAGAACGAGGATAATGAAGACGAAACGTGGATGACTCATTCATTATTGTGTGATGAAAAAAATCCAACATTAGCTAAAGATGCCAGCACGAAGGATGATGATTGGTTCGAGATTTATGATCCGAGAAATCCAATAAACAAACGACGAAGAGGCGAGAAAACGGAGAAAAGAAATAAGGTGGTCGGTGATAATCACAGTCACTCACGGTATAAATAATTGTCGATTAAATTGTAATTGTGCAATAAACAATAACGTAGACCGATTTCTCTCGGTATTTATGCAGTTTTTTCCATCAATTAATTTTATCTTTATGCTTCATTAAAGTTATAATTAAATTATCCTTGAGTAATATGAATTATTCCACAGAACAATATTGGGCTAATATCACTGAGTTTGTTATATTCCTTATCATGAATATTTTCGCAAAAATAGGGTGTACAAATCTCATTGGATTTGATAATTGTTTGTAAAAGGCGCCAATTCTAAGCTGATCTAAAAGTACACGTGAGCAATTGATAAGACACTGATATGAAGCTCAAGACTTTACACGTGTTGAGACATCCAATCAGTCAGTGGGTTGACAGCGAGCGTTGTGGATCATTCGATTTCTCCTCGATGCATCAGTGTCATTATATTAAGCATTACGCTCCACGTAAGGAAGCAAGCGAAAAATAGATTGGAATAAAGTGCGATGCGTAGTTTGATCTTTATCTACACGTGTGATGTGCAATCTTTTCTGTTCACTTTATTCGTTGATAATGAATAATAAATTCGTATTACTCATGTGAATATTAATGACTCGGAAGAGAATATCGTGCACAGCGTAAAATGTAATGATAGATTCATTCATACAAGCTTTATTCCTTGATAGAGAGAAAGAGAGATACTGTACAACTATCTAGATATTACGATTATAATTCTGGCAAGGCGATCATTTTGATTTCTTCGTTTCATCTATACATACGCCTACGAGTACTACTGCGAGAGACAAAGATACTAGATAAGATCAAGAAGAATTCCTCAAGTGTTTGCAATCATGCCGACAACACCGCTCAAAATTGAGATGTTTGGTAGGTGTCTGAATACATGATTTCCTACTGTATATATGTAGATATATATCAAATCAGTAGTGAAGCGGTAAAAGAGAATAAGTCGAGATAACTTTTTCATTAAATTATTTTATAAAATTGATTGTATCTCATAAACTATGGGAGATACGAGAAAAATGCAAAGA
>JABSMT010033129.1:0-15414 GCA_018902335.1 Eumacrocentrus americanus | reverse complement strand
CTCGAAAACTATGTGAAATACGACAAAAATACAAAAGACCTTTTTTATAGAGAATTCAATTTCCTACAAAAAAGATTAAATAAGATTTTATCATATCTCTCAAAGTTTTCGAGATATCTTTAAAAATAAAAGTGTCGAAAATTTTTCGTAATTTTTCAGTTATCTCCTTTTACCGCTTCACTACTGAATTATTCTTCTTTCATATTTCCCTGAATGAATATTGTACAATAGAAGTGTACAATATTCATTCAGGGAAATATGAGAGAAATTTATGAAAGCATGGAATCTCATTAAGGACATTGGACTAGCTCTAATGGAGTAGAAAAATTGTAGTTGGACAAGTATGAACTATAAATAGGATTTAGAAAGAGAAGGGTTAGTATATGGAAGTCACCATTAGGGAACTATCAAGGGAGGCGTTTGCAAACAAGGCTCGCTTTAACGACGAGTTTTTTAAGAGGAAAAGGTAACGAGGGAGTCATTCTCTGATTACGACTTCGAATGAAGACTCATGGTGTAGGAGGCTGTTTATGAGCAGTCGTTCGGTTGGCCCGTCAAATTACTACGACTCTTAAGTCGATGCCAACCGATATCGAATTTTCGAACAGCCTCGGCATCATTAAATTCAGCGTCAATGAGCTTCATAAATGATTAATTCCATAAGAGTCGAATCATTATATAGAACATTCCAACCTATTAAAACCTACGTACATTATTCTTATCTTAATCATCGCACCTATACGTCATGTTCAGACGATAAGAGTATATCGAATTCATTCAGGTTATGTATATAACCTTCCCCCATGTTTTCATATCAAATATGGCAAATTCAAAAGCCCCAGGAAAATATTTTCTTTCACAATGTTTAAACGATCCGGTCCCAAATTGCTTTAGAATATTTTTATATTCTCGCATACATAGTACGAAAATATTTTTTTGATCCCAGGATATCAGCCGCCTCCTTTCATACTAATACATACCTATCTTACCCACCGATCCCCGTGACTCAAGCGGCGTCTCTTCGTCTGGTCCAATTTTTTTTATCGCCCCAAGTCACCACTCAACCTCACACATTTATCTCTACGACATGTACACGAGGAGGGGATCCTATTTCCTTCTATCGGTCAAGAACACTGCGAAGAAAAGGCTCCATAAACATTTAAAAAATTTTCGTTCTATAAGCTTTTTTGATACATATAGCGATCATTATTAAAAGCTTATTATATTTCAGTAGTGAAGCGGCAAAAGGAGATAAGTTGAGATAACTTTTTTATTAGAATCTTTGACAAAATTGATTATATCTCGAAAACTATGCGAGATACGACAAAAATGCAAAGGATCTTTTTTGTAGAGAATTCAATTCTCGACAAAAAAGGTTCAATAAGATTTTTTCGTATCTCTCAAAGTTTTCGAGATATTTGTAATGAAACTGTCTAAAATTTTTCATAATTTTAGAGTTATCTTCTGTTACCGCTTCACTACTGAATTGATGTATCAATATTGAACAATGAATTTTTAGGCCAAGTCTCATTGATATTTGAATCGAAATACCAAATGCCGAAGAAGCAGTACACAGAGATCAATATGTCTTCAAGCTGTTCTCACGAACGAGAACGTATATTATATATACATATGAACAGAAAAAAACAAGCAAAAACTCTTCAATTTTATTCTCTTCGCTGACGTCACACTCTCGAAACTTTTTCGCGTGATGCAGCACGAAGAAGACGTTCAATTCACTTCGTTTTATGTATTTTTCGGAAGCTCGTTCACATTCCACGGTGAGCGCTTACAGTCGAATGCATCGCGAGAAATTTCGAGGGGACTGCTGCGTGCAGGCAAAAGTAGTAGAATTCGGATAACCATATATATACTTGTCTGTATGGAGCATAAAGTATTCAAGAGAGCTCGCTGAGCGAGAGATGCCTATACGGCTTGAAGCTACGGCAAGGCGAGTATACCCACCGAATATTGACGGCAATGCCGGCCGGTTCCAAATGTGCCTGACACACGATATATGTACATATACCAAAAGCTCTCCACATCCACATTTCATCCCCGCCGCCCTTTTGATATATATATGCTATATATAACCGCCGCCAGCACATTGGGTTGCCCCGCGAAATCTCGTTTCACGCAAGCTACGAAAGCCGATGGAAAAAGTCTCATTTCCGTGGGTGTAATATCGGCCCGCTAATAACCCGCACATGCAGCTTCCGGTGCCATGACCTTATTAGAAATATCGATTTTATGGGTTTGATTGGTCACTCTCAAGCCCACGAAATTTCACATCTATATTTCTCCAATAATATGTGAAATTTAATTTTCTATCTGCACACCTCTTGTTTGGTACCTTTCCGCAATTATTTATTGATTTATTTATTTATTTTTATTTTGTCTTTGATAACAATTAACGTAAGACTCTTCAATCTTACTAGCATCCTGGTTAATGTTACTCAAGAGATTTGGGCAACCTAAAGACGTGAAGGGATCAATACATAGTTTGAACCCCTCTCGCCTTATGCCTCGAACGACGTTATCAAGCACAGAATCCTGGTGTAGAGCTAGCACGACCCAATAAAAGCCCTGGTCCTTGAAGCAAGATAGGTCAGCCATCCACTTGGTTTGGAGTATAGAACGGATCGATGGGATATAGACGCAATGCTCCGCGAGATATACTGCGTCTATCGTCATATCTGCTGATCCATAAACTTTTCAATGGTCGTTGGCCATATCACGAATCGAATGACCTTCGCTGCTTCAGACCGTAAATGGCCCTCACTCCCTTTGACGGAAATTGTAATGGTACGTTTTGTGATGTCCATAAATCGCAATTGCAATGAACTCACGTTTAATTCTCAGGCTCAAGCCAGGTCAACTGATGTATTAAAGATAATTCTAACAGTTGAAGTTAACGTGTGCATTTATACTGAATGAAGATACCCTATGTACTTAGAGGTACAAATTTTTGACTTCAGTCTGCTGAATCTTCAGGACTTGGCACGATGTGACGAGTTAATGCAACACTTCACAACTCAGAGTTGACTTTCCTCGACTTTTCTGAAGACTTGTTCACTTAAGAACAAGCTCCGTGTACTCGAAAATCGAAGCTTCATCCTCCTTTATACTCAGACATTTCCCACGACCAACACACCAGCAGCTCGAAAACTCTTCAGCTAGGCGCTTTCGATATCCCTTGTCTCTTGCATTGCCTCCGCATCTCACAATCGCCGTCTCCTGACAATAGAAGCAAAACAACAGAGAATGATAACGACGTATAACTACGTATATGACAAAAAAGCCGCGGTGGGATTTTTTCTAGAATTAACGAGGTCGGCATACGAAATGAACCAGAAGTAAAACGAAAAAATATGAGTTATGCATACATTTATATATGTATGGTATTTGAACTTAAATGCTGGACGCATTGACCAATATTTCTTTTCGCTTTCCGACTTTACGGGCACACGCTCGAAGACCCGGCCAAGTGGGTTTAAAGTTTACGATCGTATCGCGAGATTTGCCCTTTTAGTTTTACATCAAAATATAACTCTATATATTCGACCATGTAAGCATCACTTATTTACTTTGACTTTATGAAATAAAGCATCCGGTTTTGTAACAATTAAAATAAAGATTCGTTTGGAAAATTAAATTTTCACGATAAAATGGATACTAGTTCATCTTTGGTAATTGATAACGAAAATATGGAATTCAGCCCCAAAATAAACTATGCCACAAAACAAAATATCGGAGTCGTTTAACCAAACAATATGGTAATCATGACAGAAAGTGTGACATAATTTCTTGGAGTGATTGATTTTCATTTATTGAGTAAACTCTCAATGATCTCATATTATCAAGTCATGAAATTAGAATATAGTAAGATATATTGCGTATCTGATCTGCCTCAATTGTTCAACCGTCTATGTTTGTTGAGTGGCTGACATACTGGCCATGTTCACTGATCGAAGACATACCAAATAGGGAGACATATAACAACCAAGAACAATTTATTCATTGACTAAACATCATTGATTGCTGAATATCTTATGTAAATTTTAAAGTATGCATAGATAACAAGGAGTTACGTAGTTAACAGAATCAAAAATGATAACGTGAAACAGGCAAAACTGTGGAGTTAGCAATTATTGATTGTTTAAATTGAGAAGCATGAAAGAACTCCATTTAATCAATGAGAACCTCGGAGGCACTGAGCTGTAAATAACATTGGCTATATAAAGAATCATTCATCAGTATTCAGTCATTCGAAAAATGTATACTCGTGTAGTATAAAGTATTCAATTGCAGCAAGATACAAACCATTAAACATATACATTATGACATCAAAGATTTTCTTTTTCATTCTTGTGGCTTTGCTACCCCATATAATTGTAAAACTGTGCACTGGCCGTCAAGCACATGGCCATCGCGTCCCTCGTGACAACACTGAAAAAAATACTATTACTGATGATGAACTTCGAGAATTGTCGGAATTACTTTTCACCACAGACACTAGTGATGCTTGGAAATTTGTTACAACATCACCAATGAACTGTAATCGTCATCGACCACAACCGTAAGCATCATTTTCATCATCTTGTATTTCTTGTTATTCAGAAATTCCTTTCAACGAATTTCCATTTCATAAACATTTAATGTATAACAATCTAATATATATGATTCATGAATATTTCAACTAAGACATGTTTTCAGAATTTTAATGGTCAATCCAGCAGTTAAGACACTTCCAACAATACAATCACTCTATAAAGTTTTTGACTTATTCTACAATACTCTTGATCATGAAACTAAATTAATAAAGATGATCCTAGACACAGAAGTCATGTCTAAAGCCATGAAATTTCTCGAGGACAAGCAATTGATCAAAAAACTCCATGACTTCACGTACCTCAACACGGTAACAAATCTCTGGCTCGAGCGTTACAAGCGTGGCCGTAACTTCATATCATATGGCTTACAACATGTATTTCTACTTGATAAATTTTCGAACACGGACTACAGGGGTATGCATAACTGGATCTTCTACAATTTCGCTGAGAATACAAACAAAGCACACTGTCTCAAATACCTCGACCAAGTGAAACTTGGAAATGTAAGTTCAAGGATTCTTGTAGCTAAAAAAACGATAATTATAATAAATTTTGACTTTACAGAAAGTCAGTATTCTTAAAATACAAGCTGAATATAAGAATGTCAAGAAGATTGTCACCACTATGTTCGTTGGGACATCACCAGAATTGGAAATAGCTCTTTACACCGTTTGTGCCTTTGCGAGGCCAAATATGCCTTGTCCATTATCCATCGGGAATACTCCATTCAACGTCCTCACGTACACATTTACGCATCAAGATCGTTATGTCCTTGGCTCAGCTTATCCATTGATATAACGATTTTAGTGATTTCGAAATTAAATTTGAAAAATCTAATAAAAATTATCCAAATATAACTTTTTGTAAGATTAAAAAACATTTCAAAACTACATGTTGTTAAACCATATCATATCATCCTAACGTGAAAAATCTAAAGCTATCGAGTTAGAAATGTGACTTTTATCTTGTCAAACTGAAAAAATGTGCATAATGTTTCCTGTTATTTCATTAATTAAATCACAAATCCCAACCAAACTTTTGTAAACATTACTAATTTTTCTCTATGAGAGTTGTAAATAAAAAAGATAATTTTGTTACCAAAAATCTGAGCTAATTGTCTATATTTTTCATACTGCCAGTTCTCTCCGTTCCATTTGGCCACATCCCAGTTGAAAAGAATTTCTTTACAAAGAATTTCGGAGTGTAGCTCGAGCGAACGTCACTCATATATGTATATAGATATTTCTTGAGCGTTTCGAGGCGAAAGTAAAATGATGGTGTTGAGTTATTTTACGAGAGCAGAGACGGAAGCGTCGCTTTTCACCGCAGGATATATGGGTCAGAGGTGTACTATAGTAGTAGGAAGAGAAGTATTAACCAGCAGCAAGAAAGTTCATAACCAAAGTTTATTTTTATACTTATTGACGTATATGAAGATGTATATATGATTTATATGAAGACGAGTCCAGTTATCGAATAAAATCGCTTAATAGGTACGTTTCAATAATTTTTTCGCAATTTATGACATGCGAAGGTCGTACGACGATAGGCGTCAAAACCAGATGGAATGAAATGGAGACTCTGTGCCAAGTTTCGAGAAGGCAAATAGCCCAGAAGAAAAATGCATTTATTTACTCTCTTCTGCTTTTACTATCACAGTTTCTGCGTATAGAACTATGTATAATAGGTAGACCATCAATCACTTTATATTCCATATACCCGACTGGTTTTTCAGAGATGTAGTCCCCTTTGGAACTGTACGAAGATTCAATTGCCAAATGCTTCTTTATATAACTTCTCTGCTTGTGCAGTCTATTAAGACGTCTAGTAACGCAACAAAGTTTTAATTAAACATTCTCGGAAGGTATAAGCTCCGCGGAATACGTATCTATGGCTTAGTTAACATACAAACTGTTCCATATAATACAAAAAACTTTTGATCAATGTACAATAAATTATACTTCAAGATAATCTCTAGTTTTTCATTCAAGAATTTATAATTAAACTCAATCTTATTGGTGAGAGAAAGGAAAATTCCCGATAACTTGATAAGTCTCCAGAGTTCACTGGAATATTCCCTTGATATGAATATAAATCAAACGATGTATTTAAATTCAGAAGTTTGAAGGTACAGGAATTCCCACTGGGTAAACGCATGAAAGAGGGTGAAGTTGTCTCGAGGAAATGGTTACGAAATTGCGCTCACGATCCCGTCTTAAGATTGGCCGACGAAACGGAACGAGGAACAAATCGTATGCCGTGCACACGTGGTTATCTCGATCTTGAGTTACGATTGAACATTTGTCCGGTTACGTATGTATATAAATTATGAAAAGCGAAGTGGAGGCCGTACAACTCCATCCTTCCATCGCTCTTTCCCTCTCTGCGATTTCAAGCAATAGGGAAATCAGCCAGAGGGGAAAAATGACAGTATGGTATTCAAAAGTCTGTGGGTCGCGTTATCGTGAAAAAAAAAGAAAAATGAATGACCCACATTTATTCAAAAGTTCCTGCGATTGACAAGGTTCGTAACTGTATAGATTTTTTATCTAGAAATGACAATATTTCTTTCTATATTTGTATTAAAAAATGCTGCATGGTTTTTTTTATTTACGAGGTAACGCTAAGCAGAAATTTATTGAAGTACTTTATTTTTTTGAAGTACGTTGATATTAATACTTTAGTGTTCATTGGCATAGAAATGTTCAACTATAGTTTAAGAAATACTGTGAAGTGTGTCAGAGGAAAATCATAAGAACTGGAAGACTGAAACAGTTAAAATTTACATCATAATCTCATGAAATGATGCCGTAACCTATGGAATTTCGAAATTTGCGTCAGATCTCCGGGAAAAACAAAAGCTTTATCTGTATAACGTTTTGCTCCTTAAACTAGACATCAATTGCATACGAACGAAGTGTACAAGTATAGAAATAGTATAGTATAAGTGATAAAGTCAAGTGGGTAGGATTGAGACCACGTGGAAAGGAGTAAAGACGGGGTAGGTATGGGTGAACTACGAATGCCGATAAGATACGCGAGAAAGCACGAAATCCTACGTGCCTGGCATACGTGGCAAAGAGAGGGAGAGAGGTAGGAGCACTGTCTGGGCTTTGAAACGCATATTCAGCGGCGAACCAAATTCGGCTTTCCGGCGCCCGCATATTCTGACTCAACCAACGCGAGCTTTTCAACTTGCGAATTTATCGTCGAGTGGTAACGCCATACGGGGCGCATCTCAATCTGTTCATTAAAGTTTATATTGAAAACCTTTTTCACAATATCAATAATACGGAATATAATAAAAATACAAATAAAAACAATTGAAAGGTGCACGTAAATGTATTGAAGAGTCCAACATCAGTTGAATGGAACAACGAATTGGTTTTTCTGCTGATTGATGGGCTTTCCGAATAATCTACATCGTAAAAACATTTTATTCTTTGTCCGATATAACCTGTACTATCCACGGAAATCCCGTTTATGCTCCAATTTTTCATTGTGCACATAGCTATACTGCACGAGTGCAGAATGGTAGGGCCAACATGCGTGGTCATAGAAAAGCAGAAGCAAGATAGAAAAAAAAGTGAATTATCGTGACATCCGGGACTGACGGATGTGTTCTTGCGCGTGGTCGAGACTCGTAAACACTCACGTTTACAGCACCGAGGAAAATTTATCGCAGATACGTTAAACCTCGCGAGGCCGATGGTAGTAAAGAGCCACAAATTTACGGAGATGCATTGACGACCTCTATACTAATGGAACGCCAATCACTGCTAGTGACAGATTGTTAGTAACACAAATAATCGACAACAATTAGAAATTTCATTGGTATAAAGAAAATTAAATTGATTCTTAATTGCATATTTTACTGCAACAAAGTTAATTCATAGTGTAGTGCTATTTTTGTTCCATAGATTCAAGTGAACTAGAAATGATAAAATAACTTGAATGTATAAGGGAATAGAAGTTTTGAAACTTTTAGAATTTATTTCCGTAGTTATAAGACACACGAGAATCTGAAATGGAATACGAATTTACGAAGATGTAAGAGCTATCGGTTCCATACTCTCGGATATGGATATATATAGTACCTCGGGGCAAACATATTTATTCGTCCTCGATGCATGAAGCTTTCGATATTTCAACCACTACCACTGGTATTCCAATTTTATTCCCGTATCTCTACCAACTCGAGAGTCTCTGAAATACTTTTAAAGTATAACTAATACCTAGCGAGAAATATTAATCATTAAAAGACTAAGTATTCCAACGTTATCTTCAAAATTCAAATATTTATTTTCAACTTTTCACCCTGAAAGACGACGATGAGTTTAATATACGAAACATTCTTCCGTATTTTTTAGTACTTTTTGCGTTGATGAATTCCGATAGTATTTCATTTTTCAAATATAACTGTGAACGACGTCTAAAATTTTACAAGCAAATCGAGAATAGCAGAAGAGATATATGAGGTGTCCCAATTCCAACGAGTGTGCCAAACGCATATATATATATGCAATAAAAATAAAGCCCGTTTTCCCAGCCTTCATAGAAAATTTAAGTGATATGCGACGCGCGAACAACGAAATCGTCGATTTTCTTCGTCGCCTTTTCCTATCGTCGAACACCTTCTGAGCGCACGGAAAGCATCGAGACTTCCTCGGAAACTTTTAAAACGTTGTATAAGTATAAAATCAATCCAGACGCCTCGCAACTTCGACACTGCCATTTCGAATATCAGTCAACCACTTTTCCCGAGTGGCACCATCTGGCTGACATTTATAGACATCGATGAATATCAAACATATAGTCAACATAAAAAATATAAAGTAAAAGTGTAAACTTCGAATGAATAACTCACACACTATATATACTTTATACAACTTTAATTTGAATAAAATTTCACAAACAATATCTCAGCATTTTATTTATTGGAGAGACTAAATTAAACGTTTCGAATGGACATCAATCCAAGCATGGATTGAACCTATTTCAATCAATTCACCTCTCCCATTAATATGTACATTTCATTGGATGAACTGTTTATTTACGTCCGAAATCGAAACATCCCATAACCCCCCAACTCATTTCCGTAAAACCGTTCCGCATTCAAACTGCCGAAACCGATTAAAGTTCAACAAGGGACGATATGAAACACACCAGATGCGTCCATCCCCTTGACCCGATTATCGATTCATGCACAATACCATCAGGCATAGCGATGTATACATGCATCAAAAGACCGAATGTCCCTATATTCAAACACGGAAAATGTACAAATGAGTCTGATCATCGCCCAGCTGGGAGTACTTTCGCACGAGCCACCAGTGTAGGTGAAAAACTTGACTGATGAAGTGGTCGACGAGCACGATCGCAGCAAAAAAAACCGAGCGAATGATGAGAGAGGGGTGAAATGAGAAGGGATGGAGGATCTCATTATAGTCGGAAGGATGTCACGAGTGCCCGGGTTGTAACCGGGGATCCGGGTCTATTTAATTTCAACGCCACCTCTTAATACTCTACAAGGCCGAACTTGTGAGTGTTGAGGATAAATAATTGAAAGGGAAAACAGAAGAACGGACGTGAATACAGTAGTTACAGATTAAACGCAAATAATCCAAGCCTTAAACAACTGCGTCGTAAATTCTCGGAGAAGATTAAGACGACGCCCTAGTTTGAGATTACATCGCTATATATACGAAGGTATACATGAGTCCGGTGAGAAAAGTTATCGGCCGGACGTAGATTTTCGCCGAGGTTCGCGCTTGTTTTTTATGCCAGATATTTCGCCGCGACGCTTAAGAATGAGGGATGAAGAACATTCTTCAAGCTTTCCTCAGTCCTTGTCGCCATTGGAGAAAGTTGTAGACATACAGTGGACTCTTTCTCTTCACATGCTTGGCAGGTATATATACTCAATATTTGGTCAAGCTAGCTGAGATAAGGGACAAGAAGAATGGTAAGGTTCTTTGAAGAGACTCTAGGCTTTTTTTTAAGCCTAGTCATCCCCTGGCCCACTCTACTTGCCTCACTACTGGTCGTTGGTTTCAGGTCATCGACACAAAAGCGGCGTTGGTACACGATACCAAACCACCGCACCAGCAAGACCTAGACGTATCTCAAGCTATGTTTGAAACACGAGCTTCTCCAAGACTAACTACACCTGATTATTGCGGTCGTCAGAAGATAAATTCACTTAATTTCACTCTCCGGCCTAGTTAGTTGTGCCACGAACGACGACACGAGGGTTTATTCAATCCCATCATTGTATATAGATAATGATAATCTTGCTCAGCCCCTTGTGGCTCTTAATAACGAGAAAGTGGAAAAGCTGCTTGATTGTTGTGAAATTAATCTCTTTACTTATTAAAGTAGGACAGATTATTCTGCAAGGCTACATCATTTTCTACGCGGGTCGCTCAATTGTCGACGGTTTCGAAAATATATATTTGATTCGAAGATTTTCATGCTAGAATGGTACTCGTACCATAATAGTAATGGACACTTGTTTCAATTTCAATTAGGCAGTTTATCTTTCCAAAATAGAAAGATAAAAGCTTGGAAACAGTTAAAGCCTAACAAGACAAATTATGTGTCATAGTGTATTTATTATGTACTAGGTATATACAGAACTTGCCCATTCACTTAGCAACAATTTTCACTTATGATATGTTCGTCGGTCGTAGGAATAATACATTCAATCGACTTTCATATATAAAAACTAAAGTTCTGGAGGTACTTTCACATATTATGTCTAATAACAGTTACATATAGTTTTATAGTAACGGGTAACACGTTTTTCAATTGTTCGATCGATCTGGTCGCAGTGCAATCTTCAATTCTTATACAAGCGATGGATTTGCGTAGCGATTTTCACTACATTTGCACTTTACCCATACTATTACTCTTTATCATCCTTGTTCAATGCCTTGGAAATACGTTTCGCGGAAATGATTGACGATTCATACTGATGGGCCGTTGAAAGCTGCTCTTGGTCAACGGGGTCAAAAGCGACTTGACGATAGATCGATAAGAATTATGGAAAGCCACTTCTAGAGAGGCCAGCTCGTCGGATATCGGCTCAGTCGTTGAAAATTTAATACCTCTGTGCTCTTGACTTGTAATTTATCTCAAATAAACAGATGCATTCAAATTTGTATTTTCCAATTATTTTAGGTGAATCTAATTTTGTACTTTCAAAATATCGAATATTAAAGCTTTTAACGTGAAAAAATAGGTTTTCATTAAACTTCCAATGGATAAAAACACTTCAAAACATGTTGTCTGACGTGATCGGTTCCTCTTCCACTTGTTCTACATCCGTCGCTTTTTTTCCCCGGTGACCATAAATGGGAAAACATTTTTACCGAATAAAAAAAGCTACTAGAAGCTTTAATCGATCAAAAAAGACTATCTTCCAGGAACATCTTCCGAGAGTCTCGAAAGCCACTTCTTGCCGTTTTCCGGTGTACCTGAGTGCGGCTTTGAATAATCGATGATTTTCTAGATTTTTTTTATCTTCGGAGTTTGAAGTGAATAGAAAGAAACAATATTTTTCCATCAATTAAGCGTCCGTCAGATGGTATTATTTTTAATTGAATCATACGTTTAATCTCGAAGGTAAAATAATTTCATCAACTGCACTGCATTGCACTGTGTCTGATTCATTACTGATTCATTGCTGTTCGCAAACCAATTCCACACGTCACATGAACTCCAGCCGTCTATACCGACACTATTTTACGGGGAAAGTTTTCCCCTTCATAGACTGACATACCAGCGTGACAATTACGCGGCGGATTTTCCGGTGGTTCGCTAAAACGAGAAAGATTTGCGCGATGGCTATCGGAACGAGTTTTCCTCTCTCGCTCTCCCTCTTTCTCTGCCACTATTGGTCCTCGTCGCAGTCCCCCAGCCCCTGACGATGTCACGTCACGACGCCCCTGGTTATTTGTCTCGTTGCCTCCACCTCTCGACGTCAAATGTCGACCCCTCGCTCTGCATTTTAGCATCGACACAATGTTTTTAATTTGCCGTAAAAGTGTTAGGCTGTCACGTAACAATAGTCCAATTGATAAAAAATGATAATAATAATTTAAGAATTAAAAGTCTATCTCAATTCAATATCTAACGACAGATCCCGTTTCCCCTTTCTCATCTTTCCAGTTCATTTGTTTATTCGCCTCGTATCTCAGTCGTTCGCAGGGTACTGTAAAGATACGTTCGCCAAAACGAGCTGCTAGCGTTCACCGCAAAAGTTCTCCGGAAGATTTTATGGCACAACAATTTTGGAAAATTTTCGAAGAACATATAAAGGAGTATCTTTATGTTCTAGATACGTTGAAGAATGTTTCCGAGTTCGACGAGAAATATATATATTTCAGATCATTGCGTTGAAGCATTCAGCAAATCCTCCCTGTCAGGATAGTGTCCAACCTTCTACTATAAGGAAACGTGATCTCAACTGAAACGATGAAATTTCTTTGTCTTCAAAGTTTTGTCCAGGGATTGCTACCGAGCGAAGAAGTTTACGGATATGCAGGATTTTATCTTTACGTCGTGGACATGAAACTTCCAACGATGACTCACGAGGAGTTTATTACTTTTTAGTTCTAGTCTTTTGATTTTAGTTTCAACCAAGTAAAATGAAATGTCGTTTTTGTGAATTTACTATTAAAAAATTAAACATAAAACCAGATCTGATACCAGTTGTGACTAGATCTGACTATGTGTATTGAAATTCGAACAGATATGACCAGATCTGATGTTATTTATGATCAGTTCTGACCATAACTGAGACCAGTTCTGCTCAGATCTAACCATATCTATTCAGGTCTGGTCAGATCTAATTTTTTTTTCTCGGGGAGATAAGTCGAGATAAATTTTTCATTAAGATCATTCACAAAATTGATTACATCTCGAAAACTATAGGAGATACGACAAAAATACACGGAAATTTTTTTGTAGAGGATTCAATTTCCTACAAAAAAGGATCAATAAGATTTTTTCGCATTTCTCAAAGTTTTCGAGATATTAGTCAAAAATCAAAGTGTCTAAAATTTTGCATAATTTTTGAGTTATCTCCTTTTACTGCTTCACTGTATAGAAATGTGAAACATTTCTAAAATTTATTGACAATATTTCTGGATATCGTCGTCGAGCACTATACTAAGATGACTCCGGCTTTCATCGCTGAACATTCTATAAAAGTGGCTTGTCCAATTGCATGGTATTTCTTTGGTCTGTATCCACCCACTTTCTTTCCTTTCTGCTTTTATCTTCTTTGAACGGTAAGCCTGATGCGCCCTCTGTATCTCTTTCTCTCTCTCTCTCTCTCTCTCATCTCCAGTTAGCTCAAGTCCATGCTTCTCCATTCGGGGATCGAAGCCACAAGCACGTAAGACCGTCCACACGGTCTTCAACTCTCGGAATTGCGGAAATTCCAGTGGTCTTCGTGGCGAACATTGCCGGCGGACTTCGTACCACTACTTTATTTGAACGGTATATCCCCACATTCTCAGGGGCTGCGTCAAAATCTTCTTTAAACGACTGCTTGATGTGAAAGAAGAGAAAAAAAAAAAGAAAAAAAGAGACCATGAAAACAATTCAACATAACGCTTTTGTCTTCAGTCATTGGGGGAGTCCACTCCCATCATCTACATGACGATAATGAGAAGAGTATGCATGACGTAAGAATTTTTTGAATAACCTAACACATAGAGGTACATCATGTTGACTAGACTGAGTAAGTTCGCATAAGCATTACAACCCTTTTCATTTTGTTTTTTTTTTTCGCTCTCCTTTACCCCTCGTGTTGGCGTTCTTTCTCGTTTTCACACTTTCCACCCCATGCTTTTTACTTGTGTCCCCTTGCATAACGTGCGCAAAACACCGTCTCTCAAATTACTTCTGACGACGGTTTCTTTGTTGGATATGTATATATATATATACGGCTTCCCTTCTCACGCACACATGCGCTCGTTATTTTCTCGTGGCTTCGACCTGAGGCAAACTTGTACTTGAAACCTGAGGCAAACTTTTACTTGAAACCTGTATGGTGAAGCCCAAGAGCAACACATATCGTATGCTACATAAATTATATCATATATATGCATATCTATGTATTCATTTGTATTCTATTGACCAAAGTATGATGCTTGTATTTTTTTTCTCTTTTTTTTTAGATTTTTGCCATCTCTTTTAGGACTATGACTACTGCACGATGTCGACTCGAATGCGACTGCTAATTGAGATAATTAAAAAGAGAGTTAGAGCGAAGAGGGGATGAAAAGAGAAGTTGACAAAAGAGTTAACTAAATTATTGAGTTTGCAAATGCATTACTCATTTTTCTCTATTACCTTTGGGAAAAAGTCCATTTACGGTTGGTTTGAAGAAGCAGATAAAAAAATTCTTGTCTTATAGACCCTTCTATAAAAGATATTAAATATTAAAACAGTGGATAAAGTAATTACGGAAGTTATTGTAAAAAAATTTTATGAATTGTACGATAATTATGTTTATTTATTATCATCATTGTGAAAATGGTCCAGCAGAAAGTAAAAAAAATGTGAATTATATTGTGCGATAAGGTGCGACACTGAAACATCAATTGAACATCCCACGATAATTTTTATGCCCACATACCCCACAATTTGCCTTTAGCCTGGATACACACGTATAGTTCAGACGCAAAAGGGAACAAATATATAAATTCAAGCGTTGAAAGGCTGCACACACGCAACCCACAAACTTCGTAAAAAAAGAAAATACGTTCATTAATTTTTTTTTTTTTTT
>JABSMT010033019.1:0-15423 GCA_018902335.1 Eumacrocentrus americanus | reverse complement strand
TAAAATAGAAAGTCTGCTTATCGAAACTACATATGGTTCATTGATAAAGATTTAAAATTGATTATTGTACATTAGATCTTTTTTTCTGCCCTTTCGAATGGACCAGTTTATGTTTTATGTACTTGTACATAGATAGTAATAAATAATGTTATGTATACTCACGGAATTAGGCAGTGGGAGTGTGCGTTGGGAGGCGCTACAGGTGATACACACACTACATTGGAGATTGTTGCACATATGAGCGAGATTCTTGTGTATGTGCCACGAAAGTGCAGGAGATTACTATTTCTGAAAATATATCGTGAGGAAATGGTTAGCGTACGACGTGAAGCAGCATCGGATAAGAACCCCACGAATCATCGGGGCTTACTGAGTCTTGTCCACTCGGTTTAATCGCACAAAGCCACTACATACATACATAGATATTTCTCCCCTCTGTTCCGTCCTTGATATGGTGTCCCACCAAGGCAGTCATCGTGCTCAACTTAGCGCCGTACAGCAGGATTGATAGAAAATCGATCCCAAATCACGCTAATCCACTCAATGTCCTCTTGTTGATTTGATCTCTGCAAAAGAAATTAATGTAGTATGTTGGAAGCGCTTTGAGCAGATTTTTAAACATTGTAGTTGGATTTTTTTCACAATAACTCCGAAATTATAGGAGATATGATAAAAATGCATCAGACCTTTTTTATAGACAATTAAATTCTCTATAAATTTGGTTATATGCAATTTTTTCATATTTTGCATAGTTCTCGAGATATAATGGGTTTTATTTTGAATATTGTATTTACCGCCATTATTTGAAAATTTTTGGTTTCGTTCCTTTATTTTCACCAATAAGACAAGAAATCGCTTGGTTAGAATAATCGATCAATCATCTTTGTTTCCTAACAATAAATGTATCGAATGATTGAACGAGAATCGACGTATGGGGTCAGCCATTATGTTTATTACGATATTTCCGTTGAATTAAGTCTACTTCGTCCACAGGAACAATGTTTTCGTATGAAAGGTCTTTTCACGATAGCAAATATCGAAATCTTTCCGACATAAAATCAATTGAGAAAGAAACGGTGAAGAAAGCTCGCACTATTCCGAATATTTTGAAACATTGTCGTCCAAAAAAGATGGACGATTGTCGCATAATTCTATCTCATATGCAGACGAATACTAACAAAAGAAAGCAAATTTTTGATCCGATAAAAAATGAGCTGCTTATATGGGAGAATTTTTACGGCACAGAGGCAGAATCTATGTGTGATATAGAACCAGAGGTACCTGGTTGCTCTCCAATGTGGTATATTGCTAACGAAGATGTTAAAATGGACGAGCAAGATGTTGCAATAATCGATACGATTACGATCAACTTACCCATTAAAGACATCACTGACATGGTCTGCAGTAAATTCATTGAACCAGACTTTCTAGAATTTCAACGTGAGATGGACATTACGAGTGTCCAAGATGAGAATAATATTGAAAACATACTGGAACATAGCAGATTCGAATACCAGACAGTCAAGAATAATTTCGGAGTGTCGATACAAGAAAAAGATCCTCTGAATGGCGGTGATGACAAAGTATCCTGGAAGAACTATGAATGTTTGGTTTGTGGAGTGGAGTTAAGGTACAAAAAAAACAGTTACATTGGTAATGAATAGCTTTATTTCACTTCTACTAAATGAGTCTATTATTTTCCAGCTCGCAATCATCATTGCTACGTCACTTGAAAAATCTGCATCACCAGTGTGTGAATATAACGACAAAACCAGAGCTCATTATGGCGTGTCCTAGATGTTTTAAAACTTATAGACGCCCTCCAAGTTATGAACAGCATTTGGTCGTGTGTGGAAAGCTACTACAAGCTCGAGAGGAGTAGAAAGATGAGTGGAACTTTGTTTATAGTTTTTTTTAACCGTCATTAGCATTTTTAATTGCTTGTGTTGCTATTTATTTTAAGAAAATAGCATTTTTATTTATTTAAGCACTTCTATATTTTTCTATTGTATGATAAATTGATTAATTAATGTTTCATGGTCGCCATTGTTTACTAGATATTGTGAAATAAATGCCAAAGATATATAATAGGAGTGCGAAATAAATATTTATTCAATTTATTCATTGAAAAATTGTTGTTTAGCTATTATTTTTTTTTCTAATTCATTTCCCAAAATGGTACGCTTTCGAAAGAAGAACGTTAACAAACAATTATTCTTATTTTAAAGCTCTCTGGGTTTTGGCAAAAGGTCAGGCAGTCGTGGAATCCGGAGAATTCCGGCTTTGTAAATTGTATTTGATTGCCTTGATAACTATTCCTAATGTATCGATCGTATGTTTCCAAGTCTCTGAAGTACATTGCCAAGTTTGTTCATCCCGTAGTATAAAACACAAACAAACGAATAAGTGTCGGCAGTGTCATAAGTACAGGGAGTGCAAAAATATAAAATCATTATTTTCAATTCTCATTTCAAACATAAAACTCTCGCCCACTATACCTGCTTTGAAATTACAATGGTTTAGTTTTATAGAGCATAATTTGATATAATGAAATCAATTTAACTTTTGAATAGTCGAAAAATAAAAGTATATGTAAGCTCGAGTTTACTAGTAATAATCCTCATTCCGTGGAGTTATGACAGTTCGATAGCAATAAGCACGGAGAGGAACGATATAGATAGTGAAACGAACTAAAAAAATACTCAAATTAGCGAGATGATGTAAAGGATAAATTATTTTTACTGGTGTACCTCTTTAAAAAGAATCCACAAAACGAACATTGAATGACCTAAAATGTCTACGTTTACTTGACGTATATAAGCCGTGTACACACATTTATTTTTATTTAATCTTTTACGAACACGAGAATTGAAGTTGAAGATAATAATAAGACAGAAAGACATAGCGTTGCTCGTAATATAATTTTTAATTATTCCTGCTCTGGAAATTCACCAGCTTTATCGATCAATAAATAAAGATTGTTATGATAAAATTAATTTAACTCTTGAATAATTGAAAAAATGTAAAAAGAGCGTCGTTTCCAGAGCAGACGTAAGCTTGTGCTTGATAATTTTAATCCTGATTCCGGGGGATTATGACAGTTCAATGGCGATAAGTACAGAGAGGAACGAGGCAGATAGTGAAACGAACTGAAAAAATAATGAAATCAGGGAAATGATGCAAAAAACTGTAAAAAACTTTAAAAAACTCCAAAGACATGGTGAAAAATTTTCCAGCGGTGAGACAAAGTGGTCGCTTTGAGCGTAGTATAATTAGCATTAATGAACGGGCTGTCCTTGGATCTTGACTGGTCCAATCACATTCGTATGCAACTCTTCCAATTTCCTTGCCCTTTGCCATTATAAGGTTGCTTGACCAATAGTAAATGAAGAGACTAGATACTACTGCGAATAAATACGTAACGTCTAGCGTCAGCCTAGTAAAAATTAACGCACGGATGGCCTGTGAAAAAAAACTGCAGACAATTATCAACCTTATGTGTATTTTCAGTATATTAATAATAACTTACCAGTATAATTTTTGCTCCTGAACCACAAAAGTGCGGTGTAGTAACGACAAGTCTACAAAAAACGATACCGTGAAAACAGTTGTCGATGAGTTTGACGAAATTTGCAATGTCGTTATGGTTGTTAACAATGCATCTAAGACACGAGCAGCTTTTTTTAGCATTCTCTACGGAATCTGATCTAGCAGGATCAATTGGATGCTCAACTAATCCTTCATATCGTCTGATTGTATTGCGCAGGACAGTCAACTGCCCGCAACAATGAAAAGTAAATAATATTAGGCATGAATCTACACCGCAATGAATGAATGTCGCTACGATGACAGAAATTATCATAGCTATGGTCGTTGTGACAACGACTGAAACCTTATGCATCGAGTATGGATACCAACGGGCATTAATTACTTTCTGGGGCATGTCTGTATCGATATTGTAGAATGGTTCGATAACAAACACTGTAAAAAAAATAATCAAACCATTAAGCATTATTAAATTATCGTTATCATCATCAATGTTATCAATTGTATTTTGACTTACTTGTAGAAGCGATAATTACACCTAAGATCAAAGTCGCATGCATGAATCGTGGCCTCGCAGCATAGTAACGCATGATTCTTCTGTCTTCTGCAGGACTGTCACGAGTCTGTGACCAATTTTCACTCATTTTTTGCAGAACCGACCTTATGAAAGAAAAATTGATCCTTAGAATGCATAATTGCACGACTGTTAGCGATGTACCCACGCCTACAGCAATGCTGAAGACAACGTCATCCTTTTCACCCATGAAGAACAAACCCATGACATTGGGCAGCCAGAACCAGAGCATGATCACCAGGATTATAAGGAACCTGAAGATACTTGTGCCCGGCCATAGTCTGACCAACCAGAGGACTTGTCGTGATATTTTGACCTCCCAATCTAAGCTCTTATACTCTGGATTAATACAACTATTCTAAGAGCGTCGGATGAAGTCCATCTTATTCGCGTTAATGTTCACCCGTTGGCGATCGTCGAATAATTAGTGATATGGGCTCTACAATAAACTGGTGAGGCGATTAAGGTTGAGAAGTCGCATAACAACAGCGATTATTTATTGAAGATTCTATATAGTCACTTATTAGCTCGGAACCAAGATGAATCCACGAAACGGGCTTTGAGTGGCATCAAATGTTTACGTTTACTTGCCGCACACAAACCATGTGTACACACTTCCTCCAATTCAACCCTTTGCAAACAGGAGAATACGATTCAAAGACTGTATAATAGAAGCGTGATGGTTTTTCACAAACAATCATTCTACAAACTGTTGATTTGTACTAGTATTTGGATACATGTATATTTAAACGTAATTAGAAGGCGAATATTGATATGTATCATTTTTTGCCGGATTTAACGGTCATGAGAACAGATAAATATGAGACGGACGTCTTGACAAACTAAAATAAACATATTTTATTTTATTTTTAGAAAATTTCCCTTGATGTATATATATCGTACCTGTGCAAATAAACACAGTGACATTGTGACGTACTTTCCAGCTTTGATTGATATTGGCCTCTGTGCACGACATATGATCATAATCATGGAACGACGTACTTGTATACTACTTGATTCGTACCACTTGTTCTCGTACACTGCCTGACTAATTGCATAGCCGTGTTGGGTGAGCTGTTCACCGATCCAACAGTAGACGAAGCAACTCAAGATGATTGTGGAAAGATACAAACTGTTCAACAATATCTCGGTGACAGTATTTTTTTCCGCCTATTTATAGAGAACCAATAAGAGACTTTAGAATATATATATATAGAAGTAATCTTTTATACGATTTATAATTCTCTTTTGTTGTATTTACCTGAAGCATAATGAATCCCACGGTACAAATTTGGCCGACATGGAGTAGGAATCTTACAAAGATGATAAAGTGAACTGAATCTTCGACAGTCACACTCATCCTGAAATAGAAATAATTGCAATAAAAAAATAGTAGCTATAAATAGCCAATAGTGCACACCCCGTGTGTTTTTTTATTGGCGAGAATTATAGAAATTGGGGAAAATATAATAAAAAACAAGTTACTAAACATCTATATAATGTATAGATACAGTATAGGTACATGATGTGTTCGTTTACATCATGCAGTGGTTTCTGTACATCACGTAACTATCCATAATAATCGCGAAATTTGTGTATTTCCTTAAAAAAATCCTACTTCTAGTAGACCGATCCGGCTGAATTTCAATAGAGTTCTATTCCCATCATTTATGAAGATACATGCAAAAGATGGAGTCGATTCATTGCGTTTTGCACCTGCTAGCGTGTCCACGCACACAATTTACGTAGTGATCAACCACGTGCGATTAGTTGGATTTCCCGTTTTTGAAAGCAAGATTAATTCCAATCAACGTCAAAATTCGTACCCATGTATATACTATCAGCAGGTATTTTTTATGCCGATCGAAGAAGAAATACGAGCAACACAACTCATTTTATCGTTAGGCGCGCGCCAGACAAAAATCAAGTGATAATAAGGCACATCCAGTGACTTCGTCCAGGGTGTGCAATATAAGTATTAGCGTTGTCTATTTCAACTCACTGAAGTATCGATGTGTGACGATTTACGATGCACTTAAGACAGTTGCAATAATGTTGAAATTTCTCACGGTTTATTATCGTTAAATGTTCCAAACAGCCTTTGTAAGTTTTAATTCGGTTACAGAGGATGCTAATTTGTCCACAAAGATGATATGTAATTAAAACCATGTAACAATCGACACTGACGAGAACAATGGCGCTGCAAGTGATTGCGCAATAATCAATAATGAATATTATCTCAAAGTTGGGTGAAGTTTCTACGGAAAAGGGATACCAGCCATTGTTAGGCATTCTTAGCGGATAAATGCCTTTCCAGAAAGCCATCACTATCGGTCGCATGAAAAAAGCTTGAGAATAGAGATGATACAGCTATTATTATTTTTTCATAGCGAAGATTATTTAACAGTAAATAGATTAAAATTATTAGCTCACCAATTACAGTTGCTGCCATAACAATATAAATAATTGTCATGATGCGTCGTGCCCTAACTCCTTGTTGATGCATGATGACCTGAAACTCGATTGGAAAATACCTGGAGTATTTCCAATTTTCATTCATCCAGATCAATATTGTTTTTGTGACGAGCCTATTCCATTTCATGATGCACACTTCTATGACAGCTATCAAGAATGTCAATGTATAAGAAAGATTTTCCATCGTTTCTTTGTCGTCTTTAGCGAAAAAAACCCGTGCCATAGTTGGTACATAACTGATAAGTGTGAATACGAAGGAAGCAATGAATTTAGCGTCGACAAATCGATTGTCTTCTGGCCACAGACCAAGAGCTCGAAAGAGACAATGGACTCTCGAGACTTCCCAGTTGAACTCCATGGCTTTGCTGTACGCAGTATACTCTCAATAGTGACTTGTTCAGCATCAGACTGATGACAAAGAAAAATTAAAGCCTGTTTCAATACTCGCTCACCTGGCTTTTACATTTTATATAATAAGCTGTAGCTAATCACTAGTTATTAATCAAATTAAGTGAAACTAATGGATGAACTTGATGAATAAATAACAGCATACATGTAGATGAATAGGCAATTTATGGCTCGACCGCATTCAGAATTATGACCAAGGAATATATCTTCCTGTACGATATTTTGATAGTAATACATTGTTTCCTCCAATAATTGACAGAATATTTGATCGACAAACAATGTTTATTCCAGACTTTCTATGATTTCTTTATCGGCTGGATGTTTCCATGTGACAAATTGATATTGACAATAGATTTTATCCCTAATCGTCGAGTCACGAACAAATGTGACCATCCTCCACAATAGGGATGATTGTACGAGCATCGATCCACGGATCATTACACAAATCCCCCTGATCTGGCAATTAACATTCTATCCCGCAGTGCTAATTCGACGTTCTAGATATACAGCGGCTGAAACAAAGAAAAATCGTACGAAAGAATCTCAACAAAGAGATACGATAGATGTTTTATTTTTTTTTTCTTTTTTAGTCTGAACGAGCTTCCATCTGACTCGCACCCCGTACCATCCCGCAACCCTCCATCTTTTCTCTCCTCGCTCTCTCCCGTAAGCCTGCGGCGCACACGCACGTACACATCTCGCAATCGTCAGAGAGATACAGAGAGAGAGAGAGAGAGAGAGAGAGAGAGCAGGAGATATAGGGGTAGGAGATGAGAGGGATGAAAGTGAGCAGTGGCGCAGCGTACGGACAAAATCGAAATCAGAGCTTGCGCCGGAACAGCGTATCTCCAGTAGTAGCCCGGTCGCTGTCACGGGCGTAGCTGGATGCTGGACCATTCTCGTCAGGGTGGCTGCCGACTCGTTGCTCGAACGTAACTTGCAGCAACGAACGCGGCCGAGAAGGATTTCGCCGCGGGCCGGACCTAGAAGTAGAAGTAGGTGTAGGTGTAGGTGGAAAAATTCGGATAAAGAGGGTGCCGGTGAAAAACAGACAAAATTTGTGGTGATTGTGCCAGATGAAAGATTGAGAGAAAGAACCGGAGAAGAGCGGCGAGTGTGGTATACACGAGTAGAGGCCGCCGTCGTTGCTGCTCCAACTAATTTATATCACGTATGCTGACGTGTACACAAAGTAGCGAGTCTTAGCCAAGATTGATGGATGCGCTGTGTTGATGATGAAGATGATGATGATGATGACCATGATGATGATGCTGATGATGATGATGATGATTATCATGATGCTTTTGTGTATACGGTGAAGGTGCAAGTGCTATTTAGCGATGCGGTCGTGCCAAGGGATTCAACGTTCGACGTGTCAGGTAAGACGAGCATTATCTTTTGTCTTGTGAGGAGAATATGAGATACGCGAGGGCACGAAGCAAAAGCGAATGAGGCTGCGACGCCGGGTGATGCGCGCGTGGGTGAACGCTTATATATATATACCCACCTGCTCCCGTTGTTTCGGCAAACGAGGTTCTTTTACGGAAACTGCAAGATGAGGCACAGAAACAGACAAAGAAGTGAATGGTAGTGGCTTCATGTACTCCATATGACGCAGACAGTTGAGAAAGTATTGTGAGAGACTCGCTGTACAATGGGGATTGCGAAGGGAATATAGGGAGGAGTACAGAAGGGAGTTTTTAATCGTGAACGGACGTTTAAGCTTTAGTTGGAGAGTTTGCGAGACAACCTTTATCGTGTCTTGGCAAATTTATTGCGGGAGAGAACTAATATTTACTCGTGAGATGAAAAGAACAAGTGGAAACATGATGGGATGGTGTTACTTCTTTTTTTAACACTTCCATCCGGAGGGAGAACATTATTTCTTATCATTAGCGATGCTATTTAATTTCCAGGGGGACCACGATTTTTATCAGGCTTCAACTTGAACTTGTTCGTTTTTTTTTATCACATTGTCAAGGGGACGGAGGGTCGATAATCGTCAGAACGATGCACGCAGATAGTATAGAGATATATAGCAGTTGATAAGTGTACATCCTATGAGAGAAAATTCCACACTCACGTGGCGCACTGGCACACGATATAATATGAGGGAGAAGGCGTTCTTCAAGTCTCTCAGAACGACGTGGAAAGTGACAAACAGAGGTGACTTGCGTGCAATTTAATTGGGGGAAAGGGAAGAATGTGATGGAGAGAGCATAGCAGGCAGATGGCGTTTGTGGAGCCGAGGCTAGACTGATGAGACGGTGGTAGAGAATATCACCCCTCGGTGATGGACCCACGTGCTTCTTCTTGCAGAGTGCACCATAAATTTTTTTTTCCCTCTCAAGCCTCTGCCAATACTTCAAACTGAGAAATATGGAGCATTATTATATTCCTGGCAGGGAACCATTGGGAAAACTTGTTATAAAGTATTATAGAATTCGTTTCAAATCATTGGCCTACGAAAAATCCTCTAAAGCAAGTGGATATTGGTAAATCCTCGGGAGCTTTTATTTTTATCCCTCCTCGTATGCTTTTTCAATTCATCCAGTCATTTTGGCTTTCTATCAATTTTTCGTTACTTTTTCTAACCCACAAATTTTATTTTTACACTGATGGAATAAACAAGTTGCGTGTGGACGATTGCGAACTATCCGTTCCCATAGTTGTTTCTCAATTTAACTCGTTCCAGTGACGCCACGCAAGCCGAGAGCGCCATTCGGTGTTCGTCGATATAATATACTATATAGAATACATGACTGGCCGCGTGAAAATGCCGCTCGCTAAAGCACTCGGTGCATCCACGGGAAATTGCATTGCCCGTGGAACGAGTTGATAGGTCAACACGACACATTGGTCAAATGGACACACGATGGAGTATACCCTTTAACGGACTAGAACGCGGCGTGCCACGAGCGAGGCGATGAGGTTGAGTGCAACAACCGGACGTTTCCATCGAGAGAGACCACTCCAGGCATCCGCTAATTTTGTTCGCATCGTTCTTAATTCCACTAGCACTTAGATATATATTTCGTTTGGTCTTTTTTTTTCATCCTCTGTGATTGAGTGAAAGCAATTTTTTTTAACAATGAAGGAAACAAGGCAGATAAGAAATGCGACGGGGAGAAAAACGATTGAGAGAAAAGTGTACAAATCCGTTTCCGCATTCTCTCTACATCGGGAGAGACACTTCATTCTATTATATACGTTTGCGAAAGCTTTTCACCCGTTTTATATTCTTTCAATCCCAAGTTCATTCCGATTGTCACGTTCTGCAATTCTTCTTTTGTCTTATATTTCATCATGAGTATTAAGTATTATTAAGAGCAAATGAATATTTCACTTCAGCTGTTTGTCTTTCGGAATTTTAAGTTGGCAAGACCATGGGGATATATATCGAGCTTGTTACTTTCCGAGATCGAGTCCCCTGCGTCTTCGAGGGTAATATTAATCGCGAGGAAAACTGGGTCGTGTCCAAGTTCCTGGAAGATCCTCACAATCCACCCCACATTTTTCTTTCGTCTCCCGCTCTCTCCATTTTCCCTCTAGTAATAGTTTTCACAGGTGGCTCTATCGATAAAGCGTAAAAATAACAACTGCCACTGGTTGTTGTATATTTAAATCGTTTGAATAACCGTAGTAGCCGTATGGCATTTGATCGAAATATCGTGGGCACTTATTCCATTGGTCAGGAGTTGCATCACGAGACTAGGCGGGTCAATTCGAATTTTATAGCTTACTTCACTCACGTAAACTATAACGCGCGCAAAGTACATAGAATTTACTAATCTTAAGGACGTTCTTGCAGCGGTTATAGTTTCGTTCTGACCATACTGACCATAAATCTACAAAGTTCACTTATAAAATTATCAAAATCGTATATGTCTTCAATAAATAAAGAACTGACAAATTACATACGGACTCAGGACAGTTCAAACATTGTAAAAATGAATTTTTAAAAAGCGCAAAAAATTTTCTAACTAAAAAATAAAAAATCATTTTTTCTTTAAACATTCGGCAATCTACTGTTTTTATTTGAAAAATAGAATTTTTATAGTGGTCTAAACACTTAGAGGATTCTTTATAATTTTTATCTAGACGCTTGATGTTGAAAATTGACAAAATTGATCTAATACATTGAGATTATATGGGGGAAACGTTGAACCTTAAAAATTAATTTCATCAGTTTTTAGTCGGCAACAAAGTTTTTCCCCTAAGTTTTATGGATCTAGCTATGATATGAAAAATTATTTGGCGGGCTATCTAGTACATCGATAACTCGCAAAAACATCCTTAACTTTTGGTGAACTCTCTTATGTGTGACTCGACACTCTATTCTCACTCACGCGGTAAACGCTCGACTAATGGATAAGAATCTCGTGGAAGTGAACGCCCGATAAAATGGATTTAGTGTAACGGGCAAGTTCGGTGGCAAAGAGGAGCAACGAGAGTACTATAGAGAGGGTGCAAACGGGTCGAGTTTACACTGGGTAATGAAACTCTGGCTCTCTGGATACGGGTCGACCCTTTCGCTCTCCATCGAGGACACACGCGCCGATGAGGATGAGCAGAGACTCGGCGAACGCTGCTCGTTTCGTGTGCCGTAGCTATGAGCTAGGGGAGTTGATTCATGCAAGTCGCGATGTATCAGCAAAATCAAGGGTAAACAATTTGTTTTTTTATTATATCTCTTCAAATTGGGCGTGAGTGTGCAATCTTGAAGGTCGAGTAAACAAAAAATAAAGTAAACATCGACGTATTGAACATCAGACGGATATTTTTCCCGTCAAAGGTTATCGGGATTCAATCGAGCACAACGACGTAGCGATAACAGCATTCCTCTTGATTGGCTCTCTTGTCAAAAATCGCTATCTACAGGAAAATATATATTCTCTAGTACCCAACTTATACATCGCTCAAATGGTAAAGCAACGAGTCAGAGTGGCGTGATATTATAAAAAGACGAGTCGAGACCATTAGAAATATCCTGGAGTTATTCTGAATACGAAAGAGACATATCGAGGAGACTTTCTCGCTATCTTATGTATATTTTTTCGTTCTTGTCTCTACCCCCATTACATCTTTCTTCCTTGCCATCATAATCACGAACCAATACCACACCAGCCTGGTGTGGTATACCTTCAGTTGAGAACGTGCCTGCAATTTTGATTAGGCAAACGACTGAGTCAACTTTGGCGAAGAGTGGCCTCTCAAGTCATTTTCTCTCAAAAGAAGATAAAAAAGAAGAAAAATAAAAAATAAAAAGTCAAATACACGAGCCAGGAATAAATTAGAGAGTGCGACATTAAAAAAAATCATAGATAAATTATTATCTCTTTTTGCTGAAGTTTGGGGCGTGAGAGGAAGAGATAAATGTTTGAATTTTCATGGACTTAATCTCAGACGAATGATAAAATTTTTTCTTCTTCGGTACTTCACCTAGATTGTATGTGATTAATTGTCGAAAATTAATTCTTTCTGTCCCTGATTTCTCTTTTTAGCCCCCCTCGACGATTCTCACGACGAGCGAATCACTCGACAGGATTTAAATGGACGTGTATCTGGCGCAGAGGGGTCCGCCTCTGAGTTTGAATGACAATGAGGACACGAGTGACGAGGAGTGAAAAAAAAATTGGAAGGTGGCTGGAAATTCTCGACTCTTAAGAGGCCAAAGAGGTTGATGAGAAGACTCGCCCCTTGATTGGTCGCTATACGAGAGAGTCCAGGGATGTAAATCAGAGTGAAGTGATAATTTAAATCGAAGACTTGGAACGTTCGCAACTGATTTTTCCAATTTTTTGTTAGCATCGTTTAGTCACTTCCGCTTTTTCGAGAAAACTAAAAATTAAGTCCGAGTTCTCTTTGATGTCGGCGAGTGAACGATAGGGAATCCATAACTGCATGTAAGGACGAGCATATATATTTCACATTGTACACATGTGCTATATCAAATATTCGTTTGAGTTATAATTTATAATGAAAAAGAAAAATATGCCGCGCGAGTAATAAAACGGAATAAAATTCCCGAGAGTCAATCAGGTACGATTACGAAGTGTCCCCAGTGTATATCCACTGGTGCGACGGCGTCGATTTACATAATGTATACGAGATGCAAATTTCACTGCAACGTGACATCTCTCGCGCTCTCATTCTCTTTGTCCCGTCTATAGTCGCGAGACATTTCACATCATCACCAAGCATCAATAGAAAGTGGAGAAATGTGTTGCATGATATATCTCGATGGAAAAATGGTAAAAAAAATAAGCTAGAAAACATTGAGAAAGATGATTTTCAACGTTCAAAAAATCGGCGATCAATTGAACCTGCACTCGCGTTTGTCAGCAGCTTTTCTTCTTTGTTCAATTCACCACTGAACCTCTAGCGATGAAATGAAGACCCACGGAGCTACCTGATCGGGATATCATGAGAGGGTGGATGAAGAAGAATTAGCAAAGAATTCATACGCTGGAATGCCATTGGAATTTTCCTGGAATTCAATAATTAGTCGGGGAGATCGTTAAATCCGTATGGCAGTTGTGTGTTTGTGTGTGTATGTGTATGTGAATGCGTTCCGAGTTGCGCCAGAGTTATGCTCGTTTGTGTGATTCGTTTGATTTTCACTTGCAACATTTAGTTTACTCGCGCAAAAGACCAAGAGAATAATAAGAAGGAGGATAGAGAGAAATGAGAAACACGAGTGGTAATCCCTGCCTGACCTCTAGTCTACATATATATCTACATGAGTCCACTTTAGCATTTGAGAATGGCTCGTTCTACACTCTAAACTCATCACAGACACATGTAAATGAACATGTACTAGCCATGGATGGTCGAGTTACTCTCACGAGAAACTGGAACTCCGATAATCGGACTATGTACGTAATGTTCCGAGTGGAAATCGCTTTTGACTACACACGTTCTCGACCATTTGACTATAGTTATTCTTGCAAAAGATCTCCTATCTGTGCTGCATGTACCTAGATATAAGTGAATGAAGAGAAGAGCATCAGTTGAAATGCTTGATGATTCACCATCGCTGCCGAGAATACTCAGGATGAGGACTAAGAGATAACGACCAAAGCATTCCAGACGTTGTGCTAGTCGTAGATTTTATTATAAAAAGCGTATCATCCTAAGTGCCAATTTAAAAAGTATTCTCGATTTTGGCCACTTGAATCTTTCCAGATATCACGAAAATTATACAAGATACAATAATAAAACATGCACATTTTCTCGAGGATATTGAATATTCTACAAAAAACATGCATGTTTTATTATCTTACATGATACATCTTACATGGTTTCTGAGATATGATAAATTTTATAAAAACAATTTTGTTGACAGAATTGAGGTTCTGTAAACAGCAAAGTTAAAGGTACGACATTTTTCTGCTATTTATCTGCAGGCAGCAAATAGAAGTTTTTATTCCACCCGAGCGACTGAAATTTCTCACCTTTATATATAAAAACTTCTCTCACTTAGAATTCATAGTAATCTGCAAAACACGATTTAAAAACCATAGAGTTTGAAATTTAAATTTTGAATGATATAATTATAATGTGTGCCAATAACGATTAAATGAATTGCAGATCGAGTGTCCATGTGATAAGAACCAGAGTAAAGAAGAAGAAGGAACGAAAAAAAGCGACGATAGACATAACACACAGCGTAACGATCAACGCGTAAACATATTGTTGCGCACGCGTATTCACACATAGATGACGTCACAAACGCACCGTTAGATAGCGTCTGTGACGAGTGTATATAGAGTCCCTGTGTGTACATACAAATAGACACTCTAGTACACGAAGGAACACACTAGAGCGCAGGGAGATGTAATGGTTCTGGAGGGTCGCTTGGATGTGCTTTAACACACATAAATCATAGAAGTAACTTGAGTTTGCCGTCACGTGTAGGAGAAAAGGCCCCACGTCGAAAATCGGACGTTATCGATCGCGTCTCGTTGCCCTTCGGGTCCGGAGGAGAGAAGCAGGCGAAAAGTCATGTAGCGACGGATCCCTTTCCTTTTTTTTCTCTCCCTCGAGCAAAGTAAGATTTAAATCCTGCTGCATCCTAGAGTCGCAATTGAAAAGGGTACAAAAGTATCCCAGAATCAGAGAAGAGGCGCGAGGCCAAGAGGGGAATCTCGAATTAGTCGTCGACTGGGCGAGATTGTCGGAGCGTTTAATTCAGACTCCAATTTTCCAGTACGATACAATGCGGTGACCCGTGCAAGGTCGGCTCGGCCCAGAGAGATCTCTCTTTTACGCTCTCCATCCCCTCTCTCTTTCGACTAGTTGTACCAGTGTGCAGCATCAACGACATACCACTTGACTCCCGAAGTGTGCTAATTATAATTGTACCCAGACTATTCTTCACGACATGTGTGTCTGTGTGTTATATATATATATATATA
>JABSMT010032909.1:0-15461 GCA_018902335.1 Eumacrocentrus americanus | reverse complement strand
AAATTATTTTTATATGAAAAAAATTTTGTGAAAAAAAATTCATTCCGTATACCAAAAGCCTATTTCAGGATTCACGTAAGATCATATGAGATTCAAATGACCTTTTTTTTTGTAGAGACTCCCTAAAAAAAAGGTTTCATAAGATTTTACTGTATCTTTCAAAGTTTTCGAGATAATTGTACAAATGAAAGTGTCTAAAGTTTTTCATAATTTTTGAGTAATGTCTTTTTATCGCTTAACTACTCATTTCTAGATGGAATTCATCAATCTCATTTTGAATCCTATATAGGATCCCAGATGTGTTTTTATACACTTTAGATTGAATTCATGATTATCGACACTGTTGATAGTATCACCAAGAATAAATTGCCTCGGGAATACATTGGAAATTACTTTTTAATCGCATGAAAACCTTGAAGTTCCTAAATAAAAAACCCCTACGGCAAAACGATTACTGCTTATTGACATTGGTGAGATAAATGGAAAAAAATTGTTCTAAAAATAAATTCTGAGTTGCTTCTTATTTAAGCTGTATCGAATCCTTGAAGCTTCTAACAAGGACAAATTGTTGCACGTTGGCCTCCTTATTTTCGATAATGACAAAGCTATTTATTTGTGTTTATCGACACAATATATCGCGAGTTGGGTGTCAGGGCTTTTTGAAAATAGACTAAAGTAGCCCCAGGCAGCCGAAGTATAATTCCGCTTTATAACAAGTTTCAAAATTTTTAGTTGGATTTTTTTGTACGTTTTAATCGTTTTTAAGCCGATTGACGTGTAAAAAACATTCTGCGCCCTTTTTGGCCCTTAACTGCCGATTTCGACGCTTACAATTATTTACGCATGTTCCATATTATAGAATCTTCTAGCATTCTATTATGCTGTCTCAGCGATTTCCTATATTAAAACAAGCGCAGAAACCCGCCAACGCCGTTGATTATGGCGCCCCCTTGGTTGCTGGTTGACAAAACAATATATCTACGCTCCATTTCATCCTAAACAAGAAATTCAAACGGCATTTTACGTGTCGAGGCTATCGGCCAAACTAAAAGAAAAAAATTATTGAAAATTGAAAAAATGGTGACAGGTCAAATTTGAGGTCATGAGGTGTCATACTGTTGCCTCCATCTATTGCATGTACTCAATCGGTATTACAGAATTCTCTCATAATTTTAGAATTCTGTTGTTTTCGGACACTTCGCCTTTTAACATTTTGTGTGTATATGTATAAACTGGTTTAGGTGCTGTTTGTAATCGCAACATACCGTAAAAAATGCTGAATCATTGAATTATGACAGTGATTTCTTTTCTTGTAATAATACAAATAGTGAAGATAGACGTAAGCTAAAAATATTGTTGATCTAATTTGGGCTTCTGTTCTGGCATTTTGAGTATACCGACTTTCTTAGAAATGTCAGATTATTTTGATGAAATGGGCTGGACTCCCCTTCAAGACAATACAACTCCAAATCATTTGTTACAAATGGCGCGATATCTTCGTGATGCCGGAATGTGGGATCTATTGGACCATAAAGAAAAATTACCGCCACCAGCATCAAGAGCCGCATTACAAGATCTGAAAGATCAGAAAATAACCGAAGATAGCGTGAAACAGTGTCCAGTTTGCCTAAAAGAATTTCAAGTTGATAATATTGCAACATCTCTACCATGTGCACACACTTTTCACAAAGAGTGTATAATTCCCTGGCTAACGAAGGTGTCGCATTATGAACTTATACTACATAAACAATGTTGTTGATCAGTTATATATATATTATAATATTTTGTTCACAGACAAACTCCTGTCCTCTTTGTAGATGGGAATTACCAACTGACGACGAAGAATACGAAATGTATCGAAAAGAGAAATTAAGGGCGGCAAAGCGCGAAAAAGATTTAGAAACATTACACAATTCTATGTTTGGTTAATATGTATTGTAATAGAAAATTTACTTACTTACTAAATATTATATTTACAAATACTATATGCATTGTCAATTTTTTTATTTCAATGAAATTGATGTGTTAATACAATTATTTAAGACGGTAATGTTAGTTTCCTTTAAAATTATCTGACATTCAGCGGGTGTTTCGTCACATGATGGCGCTAACGCGCGAAAATTCAAATTGGAAACAGCGCTATTATGTCACTGTCATAAATATTTACTGTGACGCTAATTCGGCATTTTAGCAATGGGATGTCGACTAACCACATACGCCAAACGTCAAACTACACGTAAAAAAATTACGCTACAGAAATAATTATGATTGTAATAAATATAAAAACAAGGTAGTTTTTTTGAAATCGATATAGTATAATCACATTTTTTTTACATAATTTTTTTGGTAAGTTCAGTCGGTTACAAATATAGTTTTCCACTCTTATATGGAATACCGATTTAATTTCCTGTCCGTTAATCAATATAAATTCTTTAGTTTCTTTTATGGGCAGTATGTGACACAACCTTATTTTCGTTTTATGATAAACGATAATTTTTGAAGGTTTTACTTTTAATAGTCCCAAAATTCTCGAAAATCTTTCTAAAAAATGTCTTCCACAACTTCATCCCAATTTTCTACAACTTCATTTTCGAAATTGGAAAAAAAACTTTCACCATATAACAATTTGCCGAGGTCCAAAATATCTTCTCGATTATCGTCTGGATCATCAAAGTTCATAATGAAGTCATAGTAAATTCTATCCGCATTCCTCATACTTCTTATTTGATGTGACTGCATTAAAAATTTGTCCATTACAGTCTTCATTTGCGGTTGGTTGCTCATGACTAATGCAGCTTGTATTAATTGCTCTGGTAATCCATTGGAGAATATAAAATAAGGGCAGTATGGTAGTGATGAATCTTCATTTCTTGATGACAAAGGATTTTCTTCTGCTGAAGAGTAATATTCTCTTCTGTTCCATGAATGAATCATGAAGACGACATCGCAAATGTCAATTTCCCTGTGTTTTTTTACCATTTTATTAGCAACGGTCTATATGATTGCCTGATGGGCTGACCTTATTTTTGAGATATTTTCTGATGCACTTTTGTGATGTTGTTTGATACACTGAACAAATGACATTAACCAGATAGTTATTTATTTAATAATAACTTTATATTGTTCTGAATTTTTTTTAGAATATTTGAATCGTTATTCTATTTATATTTTCTAGTTCAAAAGACTAGTTTACTGTGTAGTCCATCCTCAGATAAAGAGTATAGTCCTTCACTCACTGATGATTCTCTTGAGTCACTAAACAGACAATTTATGACTGTAGATTTAGAATTAACTAATTTATTGTTAAATCTCAAAGGTTCATCCTCTCCATTCGACAAATGGCTTTGTGATGTAGAGCAGATTTATAAAATACTAACTCTATTTATTTAATCAATTCGTTGATACACTGAGTTTTTTTACAGATGATGGTATGTATATTCTCTACTGATCGGACGGCGAACGCTTGGAGATAGATATCGATTTTAGATACGTTGCCGTGAGACTAATAATGGCGTGACTGGTGTTGCCAGTCGAAACTCTGGATTCAGAAAGACCATATGAGTGTTGTCCCATGGGTTTTTATAATGGATTTAGTAGCCTGAGGCTAAGGGACGTGGAGTTTGGGAAATCTTAGAGGACGGAAGTAATGAGGACCTTTGTCCGGATGCTCGTGTTTGAACTATGCGTTGTAAAATGAATATATTTGTATATCGTATCTTCCGTTATCAGTTCTCGCTGCGTTTCCCATAGTTCATCTTAACTAGAAAAGTTGTTTGTCTCATGGGTCCCTTACCTCGTGATTGCTCATTGTGAAAACACATTCCTCCGATAAGAGGAGTTCTCAGAGATTTCGACATTTGGTTAAATAAAAAGGAAAAAATAATCTGTATATATAAGAGATTGAACCACCTTTTTGGTGGCCAGGCCACATTTTTGGTCACACTTTTAGAATTTTTCAATCAAAAAAGTAATATTGCCATTATATGCCATTTTATTTTAATACTATATCAGAAAAGAGCATATAAAAAATAAAACTCATAATTTGTATGACATAGAGAAAGCTTGAAGGTCACGAATATAGGGTCTGTTCGGACAAAGCATTTTTGAAAATTTTGAATGGATGCCATTTTGAAATTTGTTAACGGATTCGAGTGAAAAAATAACTATATATAGCACAATGCTAAGTTAATGTTCATGCAAAGTTTGATAATGATCGGGCAATTTCATGCAAAATTAGAAATTTTTGAAAATTTTGAATGAGCGCCATTTAGAAATTTGTGGACCAATTTGGCTAGCTAACAAACTCATCGGAGATATTCATAAGATCAACTTGTCTGCCAAATTTCATAAGGATCGGACAATTTACTGAAGAGTTATCGTGTTGAGAAAAAAAAAACGGCCATATATATCAGTAGTGTAAGCGGTAAAAGAAGATAACTCAAAAATTATGAGAAATTTTCGACATTTTTACCAATATCTCAAAAATCCTAAGAGATACGATAAAATCTTATAGAACCTTTTTTGTAGGAAATTAAATTCTCTACAAAAAAGGTCCCTTGCATTTTTGTTGTACCTCCCATAGCTTTCGAGATATAATCAATTTAGTAAAGCATTTTAATGCAAAACTTATCTCGACTTATCTCCTTTTACCGCTTCACTACTGATATATAATGGCTCAATTGTAGAATTTCTCTCTAGCAAAATGAAAGATATATAGACGATTGCTCGCGAAAATCCGTGATGATCATGATAAGCTATTTGTTATTTTAAGTTTCTCTTGAATTCTTTTTAAATATTCAATATTTAACGATTTTAAGCAATTCGAATTTTTCAACGAGAAAATTCGCTTCCCACGGTGCATGCGCGGGTCCTTGGATATCTTTTTTATCTCAAAATACATAAGTACATCCGTTAATATGTTCATTTCCATTCTCAAATATGAAAAATTAATATCTACGATTTTTTATTTATTTATTTACGCACTTTTACTCTAAACTATTGAGGTTATGGCAGAATAATTCAATATTCGCTATCAAATCATTTAAATTTATTGATGAAATATTGTATACCTATGCCTTTATGATTTATTTTCAGTACCAAAACTACATACTTAATTAATAAAAAAATTCTTGAAGAAAAAAAAAACCGGTTTACCTTGTTGGCATTGAGTACATACAAATTTATACTCGTTCCAACCGTTCAAAGGTGACTTTTCGACTCCATTTTACAATGTATACATTAAATCAACATTTCAAAACATAATTCCATTGTCATCAGTTGACTTAAGAATTAAATTTTGTTATAATTCATAATCTAAACAAGGAAAAACTGATTAAATCTAGAAGTTTTTCAACATAACCTCACATACTAGAAGTTCCAATAAAGAAAATTTTAAAGGGAATTTCGAGGGCTCTTTATTGTGAAGAGAAACAAAAAGAGGATATTACCTAAAAAGCTGATTTCTCAGAATAAAACTTGTCCATGACCCTACTGCAGAGGTAAAAATTACACGATTGTGGCGCCACCAACATCACGTAGAAAAAAAACAACGGCTGTGGACTTCAGACGGCCGGAGATATTTGTACTGAAAAGTTGGGATTTCATCAGTCGTCGTCAATTATGGAGGTAATACTAATGACTTATTCATTTTATCACTAAAAAGCTTGAAAAAAAAAAAAATTCTTTTCATCTACAAATTTACACAACGAATAAATTGTTTTCATTACAGATCGAAGTAGTTGGTGCCAGCAACTCCAAATCCATAGCCAAAGTTAATGTGAGTAAACAATTATTCCTTTGATTTTATTTGATAAAAATATATAGACACAGATATATAAATATTCTTGTAATTTTCGTTGAACTCGCAAGCTCAAAGTTTGGGTTATGCGCTAATTAATATAATATCCTATTGTTATTTCAGTAAAATTAATTCCCAATTATTTCTAATTTACCAATAATGAACCCTTAAAATGAATCATAAACTATTTGTCCTTTTAGGTGACTGAAAGCACAACAATAGCAGACATAAAAAAGGACTTAAACAGGCAAAAGAAGGCGCCTTATGTACAACGACAGAGTCTGAGAGCAGAGCCGAAAGGCAAGTCATTGTCCGATTCCCAGACAGTGAAGGAATTGGGTTTAAAAGCAGGAGGCAAGCTCTACTACAAGGATCTAGGACCACAAATTGGTTGGCAGACAGTTTTCCTAGTTGAATATGCTGGACCCTTAGTGGTCTATCTCTGGCTCTACACAAGACCATGGCTATTCTATGGAGCTGTTAGCAATGAGGCCAATCCTGTTGTCCAGTGAGTGTCTCTTGATTAGACGCAAATCAATTCATCAGACTTGACAGAATTTAATGAATATTTTTTGTTTCGTTCTATTCTATAGTTGGGCAGCTATTTGCTGGTCAATTCATTATGCAAAACGACTGTTGGAGACTTTATTCGTGCATCGTTTTAGTCATGCAACAATGCCACTGAGGAACTTATTCAAAAACTGCTCGTACTATTGGCTATTTACTATGTATGTGGCGTATCACGTAAATCATCCATTGTACACAGAGCCAAGTCAATATTATTCATTCATTGGCCTGACAATTTTCATAATTTGTGAGTTAGGTAACTTGAGTATTCACTTGGCCCTGAGGAACCTCAGGCCACCAGGAACAAACATAAGAAAAATTCCTGTGGCAACTGAAAACCCATTCACAGCATTATTCAACTTTGTTTCGTGTCCTAATTACACCTATGAAGTTGGCAGCTGGATTGGATTTACAATTATGACAAAATGTCTACCAGGTGATGATAAAACTATAATTTACAGTCTATTGATTGTATATAAATTGATTATCCAATGCTAAATAAATTTTTTCTGTCTTCAGCTGGACTATTTATGTTTGCTGGGGCCTATCAGATGGCCATTTGGGCACTGGGGAAGCACAGAGCTTACAAGAAGGAATTCCCAAACTATCCGAAGAATCGAAAAGCCATCATTCCATTCGTTCTTTGAATTTAAAGACTTATTCAAGTATAAGTCTCTGTGGGTAATATTTTGTTTTTTTAGATGTTAAATATTATTTCGATACGATTTGAGGCTTTTTTAATTGTTTATTTATACAATAAAAGTCTTCTGAAGAAAAAAAAAAACATCTACCAAGTTTACGTGTCTTTAAGATCATTAACAAGTCCAGTCACCTCATCCCTCAATATCGAAGTAAATCTCAGACACTCTTCTAACGGTTCTTTAAATTCCTCTGCATGTCGTATGATTTCCCCAGCCCCAACACGCATCTCTGTTACATGCTTCTCAGCAGTAGACAATAAATCTCTGAGAGCTTGAATGTCCTCAATTAGAGTCTTTTTATCCATGTTATGAATACGATTTCTGGGACTGGCCGAAGCTTTACGATAGACATGCTTTCTCAGAGAGGCAACGGTTCTTTCTAACTGGTCCCTCTGCCTCATAAACTCGCACTGAGCATCCAAATCAGCTCGTCGACTTAGCAGGAACTTATCGTCAGCACTGTAACGATGATAAAGCTGCTTCACAGCTGCCTTCAAGGCCTGTGGCTCTTGCACAACGGAAATAGCATTGACCAAGTCCGTTCGAATTTTTTTCAGCATCATCTGTCCATGTCTAGTCTTTTTAACTTCAACAGCAATTTCTCTTTTAGCTCCAGCCAACTTCTCCCTGGATTCATTGAGCTGCAGCTCCAAAATGACGTTGCTCTTGTGAAGATTTACTAATTCAATCTCCATTTCATGGGTTTTGTCCTTCAATTCTCTGATGTCATCATCCCTCGGCTCGATTTGACCCTTTAGTTCTTTAATTTTGTAATTCAAAACGAATTTATATTTCTCCAATTCTTGATTGTTCCGTTGAAGATCATAGATTCGTTTCTCTTTTTCCTGAATTGTCGTGTCCCTCTCAGTGATTTCACTCTTCAGGTCTAACGTATCACGCTCCAAATCCTGGATTGTCTTCTGATACTGCTTGTGCTCGTCACGAAGATGGGCAATCTGTCGTTTCAGGTCGTCAATAGTCTTCTGGCAGGCTGAATAGCGATTTCGAAGTACACCAGTCTCGCCCTTGAGCTTCAATGTTGTCTGACGTTCCTCGTACAATTGGCCTTCATAGTCGGAACGGATTTCAATGATTTCCCTGTCTGCATCGTCCTCAATCTCGGCCTTTACTTTCTCGTGTACACGGACATGATGCGCCATTTCTTCTTGGAGCTCTTCAAGCTGTTGATTCTTTTGATAAATCTGTCCTGTGTACTTTTCAACAATTCTATCTAACTCCTCCTTCTGTTTCTCAGTCAAATCCCTCAGTTTTTGCTCGTAATCCTGTCTCATTGCCTGATTATTCTCTTCAAATGCCACAAATTTGTCATACTCTGCAATCAATTTAGAATTATAATTCATCTCCATCTCCTGTATTGTTTTGTCGTGGGCCGACTTCATTCTAACAATTTCCACATTGATATTGTTCAATTCATTCGTTCGATCCTCCTGGAGCTTGTCAATTCTCATTTTCAGCTCTTCAATGGCCTCACAATAGCCTTGATGAACCTCTCTCATCTTATCGTTAGTCTGAACATCCATCTGACGCATTTTATAAGCATGTTCAGTCTCCAGTTCCTTCATTCTCACATTGAGTTCCTGAATTGCTTTGACCTTCTCCTCGAGATCGGTCTTGCCAATCAGCACCTCATTAGTGTAGATCAGATCCCGTGTATCAACAATTGTCTCACTACTGAGAATTTTCCAGAAGCACAAACTACCGTCTTCAGCAGCAGAGACAACGATTTGCTCGTTGAAGGACAATGCCAAATTCGTTATATCAGCACAATGCATGTGGAAGTCTTGGTATTCAATTGGTTCCTGCAGGGGACTTCTTAAAGACAGAATAGAACCACCTGGACACGTGATCAACATCAAGGAATCACTCTTGCCCATGAGCAATGACATCATTTCCACGTTTTTCAGTGCAAATTCGCGAACTATCGTGCTGTCTCTGATCTCCCGGACTCTAGAGTCGCTGGCAATGCAGTAGATTGAAGAACTGTCAGCAGTGATGGCTATTCCTTCGAGGAAAACCCCTTTCAGGATCACTTCAGACATCCGGACACCATTGATCATGTCCCAGACGTAGATAGCACCCTCTGAGCCAATTGTCACGAGCTTCATGTCAGTTTGCGACCACACTAGTTCCCTAATTTTGCCTGTATGTCCTTTTAGCAGGAATCTATTTGAGAATCCAATTGTGCTGTAGACCTGAATGACATTGCCATTGACAGCAGCAAACAAATGTCCTCCATGACTGAAGGAGACTCTTCTACAACTCCTGATGGAGAACTCTTGAGTTGGCAGGAGATCATCGACCAAAATCGTCAAAAATCGGAGCTTATCACTGAATCCAACGAGACAAAACAATCCAATTGGATGCAAGGACACACAAAACACGTCCTCCACGTATTGTTTCATCATAACAAGACTTTCTGACTCGTAATCCCAGAGTCTGACGCTTCTATCAGTTTGTCCACACGTCATGAATACTGATTTCCAGGCACACATGGAGATCCCACCAATAGGACCGTTGTGCAAAGCCTGGCCCAGGATTTCAAGGGGCTCTGGCTCCAAAGTTAGAGAGTCTGCATTGAATAGCTTGCCATAGAATAGCTGGGACCAGCCTGTAGTCACTAATAATTTGTCATAGCTCATGTTCACACTGATTGTATTGATCTGATACAACTCAGGACTTGGTTCTCTTGATGCTTGAGTTGGCACCACAAAGATATGCTTCTTCACGTACTTATGCTGGCCATCCCTTTCAAAAACAATAAGGGTTCTTGATCCAAAGCCGAAGGCAAAGCCCTTGGGGAAGGAAACAAGACAACGAACATCATTATTGTCAGTCAGCAAATTTGTTTGTGATGTTGTTGGATTGATAACAAACTCTTCCCTGACTTTAAAGTTCATAAGAACTGTCTGTGAAACCTTGTAGATGTTCTTCAAGTCTCCATTTTCTAGGAATAAAATCCTCCCATCCCTTGTTCCTGCTAGGAGTCTGTCTGTATTGAGCCATACAATGGAACTTATTAGTAAATTGTCTGCTTTAGCAAAGCCATAAGATCTCCAAACAGTTTCAGAGACTGTTAGAAGTTTGAGACAGTAGGGGCCAGCAACTGCGAGGATTCCCACGTCTCCAGGGTTACAGGCAACGAAGTTCACGATTGAGGAATTATTCTGATGATTTGTCAGCTTGATGCTCGACTCAACTTTACCCTTTTCCCAATGATAGAACAGCATTGTTTGGTCAGGCTCGCCTGTTACCGCTGCGAGATATCTGTTGTCGAAGCTGAATGATACACAAGAGAACCCGGTGACTCCTGGGGCATCATAGGGGATCCCGAGGGACTTTTTTCGTTTTAAAGAGTGCAGGTCGTAGATGGAGATCGTTGGCTTGTCACCAGTCTCACAGAGAGCAACGTACTTTCTATGAAATTAAAGGCATCAATATGGTAATTTGTAAATACAATTGATATAGCTTCATATGGAAATGTATACCTATTTGGTGTGATTGCAATGATGTTGATCTCATATTTATTAGGCAGATGAAGAAGTCTCTGTCGACGTTGGACAAAATTGTGAATTGCCAAGGCATTGCCCACAGGGTACAAGACATCATTGTCTGTGATATAGTGTGCATTTCCAACGATATTTGTCTTCAAACCATAAAGCACTTTCGTTTGGAGCTGTGCCATGGCCATGCTTGGTTGTTGTAGCAACCAGAATAACGAAGATATTATTGAGGCAAACGATTAAACATTATATAGACCCTTTATCTATTTATTAAGCATAATTTTCAATGGATTGTAAAGAAGAACTAGGCATAAATGAAGCTGAAAGTGAAAAATATTTATCAGGACTTCAGAGAGTGACGAATGGATCAGTACCGATGAATTTTCTAGAATTCCAGTATCCTTTTTCTGCTGATATCAAAGGAAAATCCTGTTAAAATTCATTTTTCTGAACAATAATCAGTCATTCCTATGGCTATGACTGCCAGAGATACTTCAATTTCTGTCTGGCAGACTCTGAGACAATTGTTTTTGCTTCTGGAAGCTTAATTCACTTCTTTAATGTCCCTCAAAGAGTCCTGTCCTTTCGACGAGGGTCAACTGGCAGAGGAATTGGACACATAACGGTGAATATTTATTGTTTTGCACGTTTTTTTGGACGTAACTTAATGCTTTTGATTGCAGAAAAATCCAACTAATCCACATATAGCAGTGGGTGAAAATGGTTTGAATCCACCAATAATCATTTATGAATGGCCAAGCCTGAAGATCGTGACAATCTTGACTGAAGGAACGACTAGATACTACACTCATTTGGCTTACAATCCAACTGGTGACTTATTGGTGTCCCAGGGTGGAGAACCTGACTATTTAATCACAATCTGGGACTGGAGACAATCAGCAATCTTGTTGAGATGCAAATCTCATGGACAGGATGTCTGCAACGTCCTGTTTTCACCTTGGATTTCTGGACATTTAGCAACTGGCGGTGCAGGACACATCAAATTCTGGAGGATGGCTCAAACGTTTACTGGACTGAAGCTGGAGGGAGAACTTGGTCGATTTGGAAGAACGGAAATATCAGATATTGTTGGAGTTTACTCGATGCCAGACGGCAAAGTCGTGTCAGGCTGTGAATGGGGCAACATCCTGGTCTGGGATGAAGGTCTAATTAAGCTTGAGGTGCGAAGAAAAAATAGGAAACCATGCCACAAGAGGATGATTACTCAATTTGAGTACAACAATGGGGAGCTGATGTCCATTGGTAATTAAATTAATTGATTTAATTGGATAATAGACATCGTTGGAGGTTCTTAAGACTGCTTTTAAAGGGATGGATGGGTGGATTCGAGTGTGGTATTACGAGACAATCGATCAGGCTGATCCTCCTGATGACAATCGGTTCATTGAAGTGGAACCAATCTACGAATTTAGAATTGGTGAAGATCGAGGCAAGGATGTGGAGATGGAGAACTCGATGTTAATGGGTATTTTGAAAAAAGATCTTGATGAGCCTGAAGAGACTTTGTGGTATGCCCAAGTGAGTTCATAAGTTGGGAAATGTCTGAACCACGAAACAAATTCAGTAGTGAAGCGATAAAAGAAGATAAAAATTATGAGAAATTTTAGACATTTCCATTTTTACGAATATCTCAAGAATCTTGAGAGATACAAGAAAATCTTATAGAACCTTTTTTGTAGGGAATTAAATTCTCTACAAAAGAGGTTTCTTGCATTTTTGTCGTATCTCCCATAGTTATCGAGATATAATCAATTTAGTAAAACATTTTAATGCAAAAATTATCTCGAATTATCACCTTTTAGCGCTTCACTACAGAATTAATTTTAATATTCACCGTGTTCTTTAAATTTCCAGGATGGGAATGGGGGCTTTTGGTTGATTGACCTCAACACCTTTGAGTCACCATTTCCACCAAAGAAAATGCTCTCTTGCCATGCAGGACCCATCACAGACATGGCCACATCGACTTGGGGAGACTTCATAGCTTCTTTTGGTAAAGACGGTCGTCTTTACATATACAATTATCTGAAGAAAAGAATTATTATCAGCCACAAATTTCGAGACTCTGGCAGCAGAATTATTTGGTTCCCATGTTCAGTAAGTTCCTAATGTTATAAATAAACGATAAAAAAGATTAATCAATAAATATTCTCCAGGTGGAATCATCAGGTTCAACACTAGTCTGTGCTTTTGAGAGTGGTGTCCTACGACTCGTAACAATGGGGATCACACAAGCTGATGCCTCAGCGGACGAGGACGCTAATTTTGTTCGTCTAATTCAAGCTTTAAAGCCACACACGAAGACCATCACCTCGCTCTCCATCAATCCAACTAATAGGTATATTCAATTGTTCACAAAACATTTTAATACCTATGTGAATGAGCTTTAAATTATATTTTTGAGATTGTTCATAGTTTATTAGTGACTGGAAGTGAAGATTCCACTTTATTTGTGTTCCACATCAATTCTACTGATAAATATCCAAGTCTAAGGCCAATTGGCTTCGTCCGGCTGCCCTCAGGAGTAACGTGCATGACATGGAAGCCCCTGACAGTCAGTTTGTACTTCAATTTTGCCAGATCTATATGAAGAAATGCAATTATTCAGCTTCTTTTTTATTTTTTTTAGGCCACAACAGTTCTAGTGGGATGTTTGGATGGAGACTGTGTAGAAGTCGATCTTCCAGATGGGCCACAGGTTTACACAACGGTTACCTGGGAACTGGTAGAATGTCAGCCTTTGGTCTTCAAGTTTCATTCAGTGAAGTCAGCAATAGCACGAGAATGTGCACGACTGGAGATAGAGAAGAGACGAGCCAAGAGAAGAGAAGTTCTTCGTGAAAAAATGGAGCAATTGAAGGCTCTCAATCCTGCTGTTGAGATTGACGAAGAAACATTCCTCAGTAATGTTGATAACATTAATCCGATTCGTAGAATATGTTAAAATGAATTTTTATTTTTTACAGTGGACACCGATGAATATCCACCATTACCAGAGATTTATATTCCTGAGGTTCCTAATCGTATCTTGACAATAAATTATTCCTTGAGAGGGACTATTTGGCTGACAATGGCAGGATTCGATGCAGGATATATATATGAATATCCTCAGCCCGAAGAAGAAATAAGGAGAGAACCTATTCGAAGCACTGCAGTTCATGATGCAGCTGATGTTGAGATACGAAGCTGTTTATTCTAGTAAATTTAAACTAATTCTTGAATTTACGAAGTCAGTATCCAACTAACTCAACGTTGCCTACATTACCTATTTTTTTGAATTTTATCCTACGATCTAAGGCTACGTTAATTCAGTAGTGAAGCGGTAAAAGAAGATAAGTCGAGATAACTTTTTCATTAAAATCTGTGATAAAATCGATTATATCTCGAAAACAATGGGAGATACGACAAAAATGCAAAGGACCTTTTTTGTAGAGAATTAAATTCCCTAAAAAAAAGGTTCAATAAGTTTTTTTCGTATCTCCCAAAGTTTTCGAGATATCTGTAAAAATGTAAGTGTCTAAAGTTTTTCATAATTTTTGAGATCCTCTTTTACCGCTTCACTACTGAATTATCCAACTAATAAATAACTTTTTCAGCAATGAGGACTATTTAATTCTTGGGATGGAGCACGGAGAGATTCGTGTATGTCGTCTGAAGCCTAATGATCCAACTGATCTTTCTGACTACTGGATCCTTCCCATGCATGATTTCATTAATGATTACATCCCTAAAATGGAACTAAACCACAATCAAACGATGCTCTTCACCTGTGGCCATGACGGCAACCTTTTCTCATTTCTTATCAACGACAGCAGTCCACCGAAGACGAATCAAAGTGAACTTGCTTCCAAACCACACACTTTGGTAACTAAAACAATTAAATAAATACTAATTATATTTCTGATAACTAAATCCAACTAGAACTAATCCGAAGCAATTAATTTTTTATATCAACACAGCCAGAGACTGATGTCGAAGATATTGAAGAAAAGGACCATCCAAGCTTGCAGGAAGTGATTAGCAAGGCTGAACAGGACAGGGTGATGTCTGAAGCTCAAAGAAAGAAGAATACCACTCTAAAAACCCTTCGAGACTTGAGTGAAGAGTATTGTAGACTCATGGAACGGAATCGTGGACTTCCGAGGTCCCAACAAATACCACAAGAAGACTTTGAACTGGATCCAAGAATCACTGAGGATTTAAATAGTCAATTGAAGACAGAAATGGACTTAGTGCACAAAAAATTGGCTTTTAAGCTAGAGAAGAGTCGTCTGGCGTTGAAGAAGCTTACTGATCATTTTATCAAACCCATCACGTGTCTGCCCTTTGCAGTTTGCAGAATATCGTAATGCAATCTTAAATTAATTTGAAGAAATTCCAGAAATTGAAGATAAACCCTTTCTGTACAGGAAATCTAACAGTATGGTGCATTCTCTGAGAGAAAGGACACTGGGGGAAGACTTTCCAGAGATATATGCTCGAGTTTTGCGACAAATTAATGAAAAGAAAATAACGACAAGGTATTTGAAAAGAAAAATATAACAAAAAACAAGTATTTTATCTTTTTTTTTTACTAATCTTGAGGTTTCGTTACTATCTTCTGAATTGAATAGATGGCAAAAAAAAATTCCAACTTTTCTTTTGCTGACGAAAACATTTCTGTCATTAAAGCGGTAAAACAAGATAAGTCGACAATGTATCGAAAATTTTAGAAATTCACATTTTTTCAAATATCTCGGAAACTGTGAGAGATATGATAAAATTGCATGAGATCTTTTTTGTCGAAAATTGAATTCTCTATAAAAAAGGTTCTATGCATTTTTGCTGTATCATGCATAGTTCTCGAGTTATAAT
>JABSMT010032798.1:0-15467 GCA_018902335.1 Eumacrocentrus americanus | reverse complement strand
AATATCAAATGATTTCACATATTTTTGTAAAGACTAAATAATCAAACTTATAAAATCTCCACAGGTATGTACTTGGCGCATTTATTTTACAGAGGATGTGTATTTTTGGAGATATCAATCATTTTTGTTCATAATGATAAGAAATTTTCGTACTGTTATATGGTGTTAAAGAAACCGGAAATAATAAAGAAAGCCATATGTGCTTATTAGAAGTTCCATGAATATTTTAAGATAATTTCTGCGCAATTAAACTTTCTAAATAAAGTTATAAACGATGTTTATTAACCTGTGTATTGACCTGCTCGCTGACTAGGACGTATCCCACCTCTAGCCTAAAGCTATTCAGCTGATCAATCTTGGGACACTGTTTCAGGGACGACTCATCGGTATATTATCAAGTCCCATTTTTCTTTTCAACTGTGTAAATGAAATGGGACAATATAACACTGGCACAAAACTTAAATATATTTGAAAATACCTCGGTAAATTGTTCTCATCGTATTTTTGTCCTGATTTTTTCGGCAATGAATATTATTATCTCTCCACCGTCGTGATTAAGGTTAATATTCACTGCATTCGATCAGGACTTACATCCATAAATTGATTTGTCGAATAGTTGTTCAATTAATATATGGTTATTACGCACTACTTCGTATGGGAAATAGCGTTTGAGGGGCAGAGGGATAGCGTGTACTTGGCGCGAGACACTACCACGTCTCTTGATTTGGTTTTGAAAGAAAGTTGACGATGAATGTAAATGCATTAAAAATTGATAATTGGAACATACAAGCCGTAAATTCAGCATTGAGAAATAAATGAAGGCTCTGGAATTATCTTCTTGACATTCAAGAAGTTAGCATTAATTATGTGTACTTTAGTTTAATTAAAAGCAACGGTTTAACTCAGTCTACATGTATCTCTTCTTCGACTGATGTTCTTATTGTTTCTGCAGTTCTATTCTACGAAATTGTAAACTTTTCCAACTTTATAATGATGAAACTATTTTGCATATGTTTCAAACGTGAATGAATAAATGTGTACCCATGTGTATCTATTAATTGTAAAGAAAGCTAAGTCTTTTGTACTAAAAAAATGAGTTTTAAGATTAATTTGCACTTTTTTAAATTTCTCTAGTGAATTGTACACCGGATGTTCTCCCTCTTCTATAAATATATCAGACATGCCGGAAATTCTCCCGGTGTTTTTAAATATACTAGAAGCTATAGAAGCTTTGTGTACTTAAGTATTTATTCCGTTTAATCTCTTGAATTTAAATGATGATAGTATATAATAGCTATAATATTCTGTCGAACAATTTCACAATGAGGCAAAAACATCATCAGACGGCAGATAATAAATTCATACAATTTTGTTTATACTGTAATAAAATTGTTGTCAAGTGAATGTAAAAATTCCCCAAGTCACAATATAGTCGTTATACAATATTTCATTTTATAATGCCAGACACTTGAGAATCGATTATGTCTCGAGCGATTTAGGGAATTCACGTTTCGCTTGGGGACCAATGAAATAAATGCACTCGGGGGAGTATTAAACATCCAACTCGGATGAGTTTTGGGTGAGTTTAATACCACGTAGTAATAGTATAATAGCCACACGGCAGTATCGGCATAGCTCAGGAGTTGAGAATATTCAAGAGCGATAAAAAAATTCTTTAAACTTGAATAGGTACATAGTATTATATCACGTTTATTTGCTTCTCGCGTCTCAAAAAGATGGTATTGAATATTTCATGAACTTAATCAAGGACAAAAGCAGCAAGGAGCTGCTGTATCGCGTCGTTTCCCCGCAAAGTGTTTATAGGTTTTTGAGCTTTTTCTTGGCACACTGTTGTGAAGTAAAATTCGTGGTTTCTCTGATTCGTCTGTTATGTAAAAGGTTTTTACATAACACATGTGTGATGTCTCTCGGGAGACATCGCACACATCTCAAGAAAATACGATCTGACGCATCTGCATTAATATCGTCTCTCGCGTTCTCGTATATATATTACTAACAACCATGACCGAGAGATGCCACCTACACGTCCGCCTCGCGTGTTCACCTATTTACTTCCCTCAGAAAAATAAATGCACGTCACGTTTCGAGCAAATGCCCTGTCGAGTCATCTGCCACAATGAATCATGATCAAACCCTAAGTTGACAGGAGGAAACCGAAGGATATTTTCGTTCTGAGCTGACGTTAGCTGTCAAAAAAAAAGGAATACAAATATGTATATACACTTTTACATAATTTTACCCTATCCCTGTAGTATTGTAAAATTCTATGATTAATATTGGCCCTGGCAGCAGCTTGGGCAAAAAGTTTCAACGTATAAAATATAATATACTATGTAATATAGAGTTCTGAAGCTTTTATACATGGTCAATATAGCAAAATGTCTTTCGCTATTTTACGACAATTGACATTTCCTTTAGTATAACCGCAGATCAGCTTGTGGATATACATATATCCGAGTACCATTCCTGTGCCAAAGGACATCTATACGTTGGTAGGGAAGTTATATGGTCTGAGGTCTCCGAAATGCCATATACAGTTGGAATAGAATCAAGGTATAAAAGCGGAAAACGAACGACAACAAAAAACAAACTATAAAAAATATTGTAAGGACAAATGTCATAAAAATATTGATAGTTATAAAAAGAGTTTAAGTAAAGGGATTTGACATATGACAAGACAACGACATCTTCCGCTGCTGCAGCGAAGAACGTTTTTTTTCGTAGCTCTCTCTCTCTCTCTCTCTCTCTCTCTCTCTCTCTCTCTCTCTCTCTCTCTCTCTGTGATACTAGCTTAATGCAAAGACGAGACTGAGAGCGAGAGAAACGAGCAAAAATCTCTAGTACACACGACCAAAGCGAAGTTGAACAAAACACACGAGTCGCTCGGCACTCTTTATTCTTTTCTTCTGTCCCATCCGATTCTTCATCGTGTTTTTTTCTCCACTATTTATCCTTGGGCGCCTCATGGACAAAGCTCCTCGAGCGCTTTTTCCTCCACTCAGTCTAGTCCTGTATTGCAAAGTGTTGTTATGTCACCCACAAACAAAAAGCAAAGAAAGAGGAATATATATGTATACAGAGTACTTCATGTTGAATATACGCGAAGCCGGAGAAGTACGGCATAATTTTGCAGGTGCGAGGCTTCGGGAAACGTTAGCGTCTCGACATCTGTTACACGCCGATTATATGCGCGTGTGCAGTTAAGCGTGTTGAGAATGAACAAACACCTTCTGCCACCGCATCATTCCCATCAAACTTAAGGGTTGAGTATGCAAATGGATGCACATCAAGAGGATTTGTTTACTCTTGTAAAATCGAGGAACGTGAAACACTGCATCAAGAGCAGCGCAACCTTACCACAATCATAGTTCAGAGTCTCGTAAATGTCCTCGAGAAGATTGTAGTTCTCCTCGTTGTCGACGTTGTCAAGAAGCTTCTCTCTAGAACACAGATTCAATTAAGTTCGATGATGTTTGAATTCATTGAAGAATTACATTGACTATATCTCGAAAACTATGCGAGATATGGTGAAATTTCATAAAACCAATTTTGTAGAGAATTTCATTTGCTACGAAAAAGGTCTGATGTAATATTATCGTATCTTGTATAGTTTTTGAGATATGATAAATGTTTGTTTCTTTAAGATACAAAGAATGTTTGTTTCTATTTTCTAATGATAACAACTTGGGCATAGTTATCGACGTTACTAGTAGTTGTATGAACAATCGACCTCGCTCACTTGGTGTTTTTGAGGGAGTTTTAGCATGACAAAATTTGATGGACTGATAAATTATGATCAAGATTCAATTTAACAGTTTTTTTTTTAATTTTTAAAACGTTTTGAAATTTTTTAATAAAAATAAAAATTTCTTACATGTAATCGTCCACGTAGTTCTCTCTCATTCCTCATCTTCACATATATCCTCTCGTCCAAGCTCAATCGAATTAAATCCAAAGGCTCTTTGACATTAATCGCCGATACCTAATAAACAAACAATAATTGAGGTTATGTCATTCCAAATAATTCCCCCCCATCAATCTCCATCAGAACAAAATTTTACCTGCTCTGCTTCGTCAGCCATTTTGAATGTAATTCAAGAATTCTCAACAAAATTCTATCAACTTCAATCGATTATCATTCACAACGTGAATTTCGAACGGGATTTAATCGATACACGCAATTGTGGGCGTCTGAACCTTGAAAATTCAAAGGTGGAGTTTGAATTTCCCGCCGCGAGGCGGCGCCACGTCGCGGGCGGATTTGTTCAAACAATAATTAAATTCGGCCCTCCTTTCATCAAAAAAATCAACATTTTCGATTATTTCCAACATCATTAAGCCCAAATACAACAATAAATGGACTCTATTTCATCCGAAAATCGTTTAAAATTGAAATTCAGTTTCAGAGCCTCGATTAGTATCAAAATTCACCGCGCGGCGACCTCGGCGCACATCTCGCACAATCGCCACTCGGTGAAAGAGTGCGGTGGAGGAGTCTCTTGCGGACAGGCTGGCTGGAGAACGCCATTTTCTGTGTTCGCGGTTTATAACTCATTGCGCCGGACATCGTGTAAGTAGTGGAGTAGGGACGTGCGGTGCGATATGTTGCGTCGTGTCCTTTAAAAGCTGGATTATCGCGGTCAACAAGCATCGTGTCGTTCGTGGCGTCTCTGGTGTACATCATCGTCGAGGGCGATGCCCGAACACGCGACCGAGGGTGCGTCAACGGATATGGTGAGTGTCCAGGGGCGAAAAGAGCGTGACATCTTGTCAGGCAAGTTTGTCTGCAGACGATTATATTACACATGGGATGGGTCGTCCTCTGGGACAAAAAACAGCTCCAGTATTGGGATATAACGGAGCTTGGTCTTGAGGTTGTATTGTCCATCGTCCAATGGACAATGATATGATACGAGAGATTATTATCTTGTCAGAGGGACAGGGAGGTTTTGAAAAGGTGTGGCAGAGGTAGTTTTTACAGTCACAGTTGTATATTGCATTTCAATTCGTCTAAAGATTTTTAGCTCGACTTTGATGGTATTATTGGGGCTGTTTTTGAGGGCGTAGGTCGTCGAGAGCACTCGACAGAACCTTTTTCCATCCCCCTTGCTTGTATGTATGCATGTATGTATACTGCTGTCGAGCCCGATATATTGTTTCTTGATTTCACTACGTTGGTTTGTGTGTATTTATTAATTTATACTCTTTGATAGAGAGGGAGAGGCCTACACATGGCTCGTATCCCAAGTTGACTTTGCGGGGGGTTGATTTTTTATTCCTCGAGTGGGTTGAACGGACTTTGAGTGTTACACATAAAATTTAACAAAGAGCTTTGTCGATTCCCTCTGGATTTTGTTCCCTCATCTAAAACAGGAGCAGCTGCTAATGAATAAACTACTAAGATTTACTAAACATTTTTCTGTAGTAAACCTAATGAATTATTTAGTTTTTTACCACGAGGAGGAGTCATCATTCAACATGAATGTGATTATTGAGGGCTATTAAAAGAAAATGAGTAATATTAGCTTCTCGATGTCAAGTAAAAATTAGATTTAATCGGTGGAACTGATAGGTTGGTTCGATACGCCCTGGGTGTCGCTTTCGGGAGTAGACAACGAAAAAACGACGAAATTTCCACCGTTCGATAATCAATTAAGGTATTAATTGACTCATCATATCCCATAAAATCGTTTCGTAGAACGTGCAGACTCGTTTGTTGTCTCACATTATATAGCTACTGAACGTTTATTCGTCAAGAAAATTCCTCTTCAAACATCAGGGACTCTCGTTGTAATCAAACAAAAAAAAACCTCAGATAATTCCATTGATAAATTCTCATTGACAATGAATAATAATCACTTCAATGTTTATCTTATCCATCTCATCAACATTGTGCAAATATTCTTGCAGAAATGGCTTCTCAAGTTCATCGTGTGTAACAAGATCGTTACGTTTGTAAAACAGCACTGCTGTCAGTCTGACGTGTTACTTTCCTGTGACGACAATGATTACGTTATGAGGATGAACGACGACACGTAAAAGGAATGGAGAAGAGAGGACGATAAGAAAGACAAGAAGAATGCCAATGCCATTCTTGATGTCCAAGCTTCTGGTATCCCAGGCAACTCGTTGGTCAACTGTGCTAATTATGCATCACCCTTTTGGCCTCGTTGACATTCCAGGAGGGTCGTATGCCTGTTCACCCTTATGCACATCTCTTCCACCCTCATCATCAGGATCTGGTAACCGAGTTGCCTGCCCCCAAAGAAGCCTCAGGCTAATCACGGATCATCGTTTTTTCCGCTCGAAAAAAACCACATAGACTGAACTATTAAACCTCGTGGCTTCATTTTTGTCATGGACATCGATTAAAGAGACAGAGGCGAGCTTTATTAATGTGCCTGGAGTAAACATAGCTTTATCATACCACCCATTTCGTGTCTCTACACATGTAAAATTCATTGTGTCACACTGCAACAGACTCCACTGATTCTTTTATAAGTATCAATGACATTTATAAAATGTTTCATCAGAGAGACTTGAAGAGCCTTTCTCTCTCACCTACACTAACTAGTAGGCTGAGGAATGCTTGATTATTGCTTAAAGCATAGTCCTTATACAGTCAAAACATAGACAGACAGAGAGCAAAGTCTCAGTGAGAAATCATACACTACAATCTCCGAGCATTGGCCACGATTCCAACGTAAATACCTAGACTAATCGACAGATCTAAGCCGGAGTGAGAGCTCGTTCGTTGTCTTTTACCTCCAGCAATACAACAAAGACACACCTCTCTTGCAATTGCAGTTCTCGTTCTTTGTCTCTTGACGTCAGAATTTATTTTCTAGGCCTGAAGCACTTGGACTGGACACGAGGTGAAGCCATGGAAAATTTTTATTAGTGATTACTGCATCGTCATACAAAAGCCTGGCAGTTTTCATGTCCATGCACGAGCATTAGTGTCATCGTGGCTATTGATAGACAAGCTTGATGGCCTTAATGCTGGCATGCACACAGCAAGATAAATTATTCAGGCTTTATTATCAGCAGTGTTTGATAAATACTCAAGCTTGATTATTATCTCTTTGAGACTACGTACTGAAGAGACTATACCTGTATAAACAATTCTTAGGCTTTGCTGTCTTAAAATAGGTTGGACTATAAATAAAAAAGTAAGAAAAAAAAAAGATTCACAGGAAAATGAGGTCTCTCGCAGGTTACGCTGGTGTGTACGTGTGTATCCCGTTGAATGAGAGCTCAGCTCGTTGAATTGACTTTGTCGTAGACTAGTTTCCACGACTAAAGGTCGACGTCTCCTCACTGCAGCATGACGAGAGGATGAGTTACTAGACATCACTGAATGGGTAAAAATGAAATCCCTTGATACTTGAGATTGTCTCTCTATATGTATTATATATCTACCTACTTCTTCATTAAATTTTTTCCAGGATGAAACGGCGATTATAAATATTCTGGGGCATTGTTCGAGGTGTGAATACATCTGGACAAAAACAGCAAGAGCCACTTCGTCTCCACAAATGCGTGTAAACGGTTCACTCGTGCAAGGTTGCAAGATTCCAACCGGTTCTTCATATTCCTCGACTTGTTTCATTGAATAAAAAACATCTTTCAAGTCTTAAAAATTCATTTTAAGGCCAATGTAGAGGGATAATAACGGATATTGTCTGGTAAATAATTTTTTTCTCTTCATGACAATACTTTATTTTACTTTGCTTTGCTATTTAATATGACAGTATGTAGTCTGTTTGAATTCCCAAGCCTATGAAGGAGAAGAAGGGCTTGTTACTGTAGATTCAGCCTGGATACCCGGTGACTCACGACCACGAGGGTGTTTCTCCCTCTCTGTTGGTCTCATGCGCTTGCCAACCGGCACGTCCAACCCTCCAAGCAGCAGTCGCTTGATCAATATTGCGGAGAGAGCGCAAGACTCGACGTCGTTGCCGCCCGAAAACGTGTCTCATCTAACAGAAAAAAAATTCAAAGCAAATAATATTATTTGGTGCTGATGCAGCTGATAAAACTGGGCCATTGGCCAGCCTCCAAGCTGGGCAAATAAAAGGATCTGAAATGATTCACTAGGTCATATGATGTATTTGAGCTAAAATCATAGGAAATTTGATTGACTATGCCATTGCCAAGCTTTCGAGGGTAAATCGGTGACTTCAAAAGCACATTACTATCGCCAATTTACCCTTGCCCTTGTCCGCTTCTCATATCCGGTTTCATCCTCAAATTCGGCGGAATACCATCGTCCGCTTCCGGACGATAGACGACAGAGAATGAGACAGCTCTTATTCGCGTGATATGAAAAGGGGGAGTTGGCAAACTCGAGTTTAAACTGCCCGCATAAATCGTCTGACTCACTTCCCACACTACACCCTTCTGTTTTCACTCATTATTATTATTTTTCTCTTCATAAAGATTTTTCTTCTCACATGTGAGATAGAAACATGATATCTGATGGATAGATTAAATCGTTTATGCATCATACATAAACTTGAATGCATATTAGGAGGGAAAGAAAATGAAAATATTCAATATGAATTCAAATGAAATTTGTATTTCACAGATATCTCTTAAACTGTGCAAAATACGATAAAATTACTTCCGACTTTTTTTGTGGGAAATTAAATTCTCTACAAAATCGGTTATATGCAATTTTTCCTTATCTCGCATATTTTTCAAGATATAATGAATTTTACAAAAAATTCATTATTAAAACATTTTCTCCAAGCTCGAAGTTATCATTTTCTTCTTCTGCCGGTAATTTTTTGTTCCACACTGTATGACTCATTAAACCACATGTATTGCAGATTGGCAAAAATCATGATGAGCTCCGGGCATGTTGTCCAGGCCCTGGGACTTGGAGTAACCAAATAGAAGCATATGGACAACATGTGTGTGTTAACAGGCGAGGCCTTTCCATCAATCAATCTCTACATCCATATTCAAACAACCAAGGGGATACATGACGTCACCTAAAACGAACCTTGATGGGTGCCAACGAATAATTCTCCTTCAGCTGGGACTTTTGAATTTGTCAATCCATGCATAAAACTCAAAAGTTGAATGGCTCTGAAGAAGCTCATCATGAGCTTGCTCGAGAGAGTTGAATGATGATGTTCTATAATCGTCGAGGTACTGTATAGTTGCTGGTTGAGAAGGGTCGAGTGGCAGAGTAGCAAGAGGAAGGAATCGCCGGTGGCGTCGAACGCGTGGGAGACTCCACACTATATATAAATCGCAGCGTAGGGTCGAGGGACCTGTGTACTATTACTACGAGCCACTATATGACTCACGCGTAAGCCCAGGGGTGCTAGAAGGTCCGTGGGAGGTTCCTGATAAATCATTCTACATTCACTGAGTTATCACTTGGGCTTATCGATGTCCAGAGGCACATCCTCACAAGCTCGCCAATTATTTTTTATCAAGTTTAGCAGGATATCTTGGTAAATGAAGCAATAAAAAAATAATAAAAACCAGTCAATACAGCTTAAACATCAGTCTGAAATGGTTAAAACTAAGTTCAAGCTGTGAAGAATGACTCGATTTTATTTTTTTAGGGACTAGGGTCCTTATTAATGAATAATTGCTGATGAAATTGTTATGGATCTTGTTGAAATTCGGTGAAATTAATTGCTAATTGGCAAAAAAAAAGCTTGGAGAAAATGTATTGGACATATAAAGAACGATTTTAGTTGTCATTCAAGGCTGCTGTGTCTGCTATAGACTCGAGTGTGACTGATAGCCATCACTGTCTAGGCAATGAGCCTCGTTTCATTGAGATCAGTGGAGTAACACACTGATTGTGAGCATCAGGATGATAGCTCTAGCTGGCTGGTGGCTGGTGTGTGAGTAACAGAGTAGGGGAAACTGGCCTCTACATGATAGTTAAACTCGATAACACACTTGGGTCCCTGAGGCATCTTCTGGCAGTGGATCGACGTGAATATTTTATAGCTGTGAATTGTGAGAAAAAAGGGCGGATGGTCCTCCAGGCAAGAGCAAGAAACCGTGTACAGATGGTCATGAAATAATTTCTTTTTTGCGATAAGAGTTAGACACAGAGATTCTTTTTATTTTCTGATGAAGCATATGAATGCGGCTTCCTGTGTCGAGTGTTTTGTCAACTATGCTTTTACACTTTGACGTATAGAGTGTAAGAAGTGTATTATACGCTTTCACGCTTCGAACGTGCAGGTACAGCTCGCTGTTTACCTTCTTGGGAGCTCGAGTTGGCTATTCGTGCCGCTGTTGGCTGGCAATGAGAATGTTAATTAGGAGCTGGGTGTAATAGCCAGTAATGCTTTACCTATGTTGAACGTATATGTATGTATAATAATAGCTGACTTCAAAGTTATGCTCTTGATTTCTATTTTTTTTTCTCAACTTTCCCACGATTTACTCAGTTATCAATGAGGCAGGACTGGACATTCATGTGTAGTATATCTACATCGTCATGCTAAGGAAAAAATTAACTGATGCCTTTTTTCGCTAGAGTATACAGATACATCTATGATTGACCTTGCAGAAACGCTTCTCGATAGCATAACCGGGCCAGACTAATTGAGGGCAATAGGATTACGACAATCATAAGAGGTTGAGAAGACATGACGTGATATCCCTGATTGTTTTAGAAATGACTAGGCATGTATTTCATTCAAGCTTTATTTTATTTATTTATGTATATTCCGAGCTATAAAAAGTTTCAAGCAAACTCCAGCAGAAGAAGAAGGATTCCAACAAAAACTATAATAGTTGAGTTTAGTATCATTCCAAGAGACGTAAACCTGATAAGATAAATTTTCTATCTTTATCGAGGTGTTGAGTTTACAGATGCCCAATCCTTTCAACGTTCGACCTTTTTTTCTCTTTCTTTCTCTCTATACATATAGCGCCACACGAGATCAAGATAGGCCAGAGATCAATCGTCTGTGAAGCTATATAACTTGGCTGGCAAAACGGTACATTGGCGTTGGATTGGCTGCAATAACCAATGTTTCCAGTGCCTCTCCTTCCTGGAACATTGGAGTAGATCGGCCTCCTTGGATTCTAGGATGCGGAACGACGACGCGGCGCATTTTAATCAGCTTCACTTCCGGATTCCAACGAATGAATTCTCAATGACCCTTGTCAAGAGCTTGTTTCTCTTCGAGGGCTTTCGTCTACAGACTTTACACCTCGTTAATATATTTTTTTTTTCATGCCCAGTCTAATCTTCTTAGTCAATAAAATGGAATAATTTCTCCTCTTAAATTGTATTTATAGAGGCTAATCGTTCGATAAGCTTCTTAAAGTGAAGATGATGAATTAATATATTGATTGACATTGTGTTCCAGGTCTCGAGAGAAGGACAACGGTGAGTGGACTGTCGGCGACAGCCTCAAGAGCCTCACAACTAGGCTCACAACGTCGTGAAGATGCCGCTCCCGAAGAGGCTTGTGGAGCCAGTGCACGTGGCACGTGGCACAATACCCGAGGCTTTCCCACTGCCATCGGAATTGGAGGCTGCGACGAATGGAACCCTGGCAAACACCATCAGACAACTGTCGAGCCTATCGCGACATGCTGAGGACCTGTTCGGAGAGCTGGCAAGGGAGGCTCACACTCTGAGCGATCGAGCCAACTCTCTGCAGGCAAGAATAGACCGGCTGGCTGTTAAAGTTACACAGCTGGACAGCAACGTCGAGGAAGGTAAGTCGAAAGGCTTCCTGGAATTGCTTTAACTAATAATAGTACCAGAAGCTTTTAACTAGCAAATGTATAATGTTTGTTTCTCTTCTTTTGTTGTTTTAGTCTCTCTCCAAGATATTCATATGAGGAAGGCATTTAAGAGCTCAGTTGTGTTCGATCAGCAAGTCGTTTCTAGAGATACTATGCCTACTGCTATGTTGGAGACTTATCAAGGGTGTGATACACCTCCACCATTAGATAAACTAAATGTCTATAGGTAATTTTATTGGCAATTTTGTTGATAAAAATCTTTTTTTTTACGTTGAAAGATGTTAATGGATGATTACTATAATTCTTTAGGGAGGACGGTAAGGATGGATTGAAGTTTTACACTGATCCAAATTACTTCTTTGATCTCTGGAGTCAAGAGATGCTCAAGGACACAGAGAAGAAGCTGCATGATCGAGGGAAAAAGGTGAAAAAGACAATTTTTATAATAATTTTCTTTTTATTCTGCACTATTATGTGCAGATTTAGATAACAACGACTAGGTTTTTTTTATGACACTGAGAATAATTTTAACTATCGAAAATGTCCCCTTGGTTATAGACCGAGTCTGAATATGCCGAACCATTCAGAGAGGCAAGTCGATGGTTTGAATCTTTGTAGTTTTTATATCTTTATTACTCTCTTTATATGATAATCATTCCCCTCTGTATATCGAGTTTTTTATTCATTGATATTGCTCATCGTTGGATTCACCAAGCTCACTCACAATACAATCAAGCTCTCACATTCTGTGTGGATTTTTGTCATTAACCAACCTCTATTTGCGCTGTTAGAGATTGCTCTAGCTGCTCGCTTTACCAATTTACGTAGTCACGCTCTATTAGGTATTACATAGTCAATTCAATTTTATTCATATATATTCGTGTATTCCCCTGATGTGTAGTGATAAAACCAAAGCGATAATATCTGACCAAGACGCTGATTTTGCCACTGCGAGTTATCAATTCATCCAAAAATTCAGAAAAAAAATTATGTTTTTACAGCAAAAATTATTCACAAGCGCTATCATCATTGTTAATTAATCATTAATCATCTTTTAGTGTGACTATTCATCGATCTCACGAGTATATCATATCATGTTCATCGATTTGAGATCTTTGGCTTGCCTTTTTCTTGACATGCACCCCCTTTAACTTCAACAGTATTTAAAAATTAATTAATAATATTTTTTTTCGTCGCACAACAGCCTCATAGGCCTCGGAATGATGGAGGCAACGTTGGAGGAGGAGGAAGACACAAGAAACGTGTAAGGCAACCGCACAATACAAGGGAAAGACAGAGACAACTTGCAGTTGGTCACGGCGAGTACATTATGCCTGCTCAGGGCGTGCAGTACAGGACACCACACAATATCCCTGATGAATCACTCTTGGGGATGGTGATGACAGAGCCAAGACCACCTAGACCAAATAGTATCGAACTCAGGCGGAGTTATCCACAAGATGAGCAGCACCTGTACAGTCCTCCAACGACGGATCATTACAGGTAACATCAGACGATGTATAGCGAAAAAAAATTATTAAAACAGCAACTTACATTTTTTCAAATATCTCTGAAATTATAAGAGTTACGAGAAAATTGCGAGGAACCTTTTTTGTAGGAAATTAAGTTCTCTACAAAATTGATAGTACGCATATTTGTCGTATTTCGCACAATTCTTGAGTTATGATTAATTTTGTGCAAGATAATTCATTAATTTTTTTTTAATGACTACCCTACAGGGCAGCAAATTACGCGGCGCAGAGCTACGACGACGGGAGTCTCTACAGCTCTCACTACGCACCAGGTCAAGGCCAACCATGCAGCGAGACCTACCAGAGTCCTGGTGGACCGAGCACACCAAGTCGAGGGGGACGATCGAGACCATCTCAGCCTCCCCCAGCTCCTCCGAGCAATGCCTCGAGCAATTCCACACCGACAGTGGCATCAGCGAACAATACTCCGACCAGGGGCAGGTCGATGAGCACAGGAAGGGACACACTTCCACCTCCACCGCCCCCTCCTGGTGAAGTGATGTCTCCACCGCCCATGAATGGCACCATACCAGCACATCTGCTCAACAGAAATGGCAGTCGTTCGAATAGTCCTCTTCCAAGTCATCATTCGACACCAACTCCTCCTAATCACACAATTCCCCTGGGCATCGATGAACCTGATCCGGCGCCACAGGATTTGCCTCCTCCACCTCCCACACCTGATCCTACACCTTCTCGACCGATTTCTCCCCCTTGCAACATTCCACCTCCTCCACCCCCACCTCCACCTCTTCCCATTGCCAATGGACCCATGGTTCCCATGCCAATTAGCAATGGAGATATTGCAAAAATGATTGCGAGCAATCCGCCCAAGTTGAAGCCACTGAAGAGCATCGTCGATGGACAATACAGGAAACCAAATAATCCAAATATTCCCATTGTTGATCCACGCAACGATCTGCTTAAAGCCATCAGAGATGGTAAGGCCATAGATGAATACATTTATTGAGAAAAAAAAAAATTATTGACTATTATTTAATTTTTATTCCGTCTTCAAGAGCTGTTTATTTAACTGATGAAATTTTTATCATTTTTCAGGAATAAAACTACGTAAAGTGGAGAAGATTGAGCAGAAGGAGGTTGAGCGTGTAAATGCACTGAACGACGTAGCGTCGATATTAGCAAGACGTGTTGCTGTCGAATTTAGCGACAGTGACTCTGCTTCAGAGAGTGAATGCGACAGTGAAGGTTGGGGCGAGCAAGATTCAAGCATCGCGTGACCCGTGTCGTTTCCGCCCACTGCATCTGCCTCTTAGACAAGAAGATGAAGAAACAGAAGCAGTTCACGATGATGATAATATTCTTCTGCATATTTCCATGAAACCAGATATTAATAATTCCACAGTTGGAAATGATGTCCTGGATTTCTTTGGGACAATTAAAGAAATTTCGTTTCGTCGGTGTAATTTGTAAATCACACGAGTTTGTAAGTGAACAAATTGAATTATTCAAGTACTGAAGGTCAAATGGTGCGAATAATATGTCTAGATAGCAACCGAATTTCATGAAAGAAGAATATAAAAGTGAAAAACAGAAGAAAATTCGTTGAGTCAATCGAATTTTTCTGTTTTTTTCAGTGCAAATGATCTTTTTCAGTACATTCCGAAGTACTAACAAATGTCTATTGTTTTAATTGTTTATAAATAAAATGTATAAGGATATAGTAATAATAGATAAATGCTTGGTCTGATTGCATTATCAATGAAGAATGAGGATGAAACGCTAAATTTGCGAAAGAAAGTCGCAATAATATCGTTGAGTCTTCCTTAAGATTCAAAGAAAAACTCTAGTGGCGCAAGATATACAACAAGAATGCGGGGAAAGAGTTGTAGAAAACCAAAATACTCCATTAACCAGTAAGCTACGAGGTGGAAATGTAATTAAATCGAATGTCCAAGAGGATTTTTATTATTATTATTAATTATTACAAGTTCATCTGCAACGACACACCTGTACATTCAATAATTTTAAGGCATAGCCAGACATTACTTATTATATAATGTAAACGAACGAATGAGTAAAGAAAAGAAATCTTTCTGTAATATGTTTATCTTGAGAACATTTTTTATAGTGTTGCTAATGTAAAGTTACATTAAGGATGTATGTACACTATGTTATTACTATGGCCCGGAAGAGTACGCATATTGA
>JABSMT010032687.1:0-15477 GCA_018902335.1 Eumacrocentrus americanus | reverse complement strand
TCCTTTTACTGCTCCACTACAGAGTTAGCAATTATAAAATAATTCATAAAGAGTATAAAATTCTCTGAAAGTCTTTTAGTTATTTGACGTTGGAAGGACCCGTGAAGTTGAAGGATCCTGATACAAGTTTGTTTTATATTGAATACTATGGAAAAGAGCCAAATAATATCCCGGAAAAACCTGAAGAATTATTTTTTGGAAGATGGGTAAGAGTGAAATTATGTTCATTGTAAAACGATAAATGGCTTTAAATTCAAAGGAGGAGTCATTTTATTTTAGATTTCTAATGGTCAGAGGGACTTGATTCAAAAGTTATCATTGAAAACACGAAAATTCATTGGTACGACTTCGATGGATCCTCAACTTTCATTACTCATGGTTAATCAGGCACAAGTGAAGAATGGCGACGTCATTTTGGATCCATTCGTTGGAACAGGATCTCTACTAGTGGCAGCAGCTCAATTTGGAGGCTACGTTCTAGGAACTGACATTGATTTTATGATGTTACACGCTCGCACAAGATCAACGCGAATTACGCAAAAAGTATTGCGTCTATCTTTAATCTCTCGTCTCTCTATCTTCATCGATATTTTAACACGCTATTAATCTCTTTTTTGATTTCAGTCGCGAAGCAGTGATGAAAGCGTCGCTGCAAATATGGAACAATATGGAAGAAGCTCTTATTATTTGGACGTTGTTGTTTCTGATTTTTCTAGGCCCATGTGGAAATCGAAGATGCGTGTAGATGCAATTATTACTGATCGTAAATATAATTTTTTAAACGTCTTTTGAACATTAATCAAGATGATACTATTATTTGCTTAATTGTGCTATTTATGAGCAGCACCATATGGAGTTCGAGAGGCAACAGAGCGTGTTGGAACTGCTAAATCAAATCCCGTGATAGAAGAACATCAGGCAGCTAGTCATATACCTTCAAAAGTAGAATACAATCTGCCTCACATGTTTAGAGATATCATAAATTTTGCTGTCAGACATCTAGAAGTAAATGGAAAACTAGTTTGCTGGTTTCCAGTGTATCGGTAAGTGTAACTCCATTTCTGAATCCTCCATAGAATGATATGATTTAACTTTATTTAACAATATACGTAAATATTTTAGGGATAACTATTCGGAGGATCAATTGCCAACACATCCATGTCTGAAATTAACTGCTAATTCAGAGCAAGTATTGAGTATTTATGCCAGCCGTAGATTATTGACGTATACAAAACTACGAGAACCCCAGGAAGACGATATTGTGAGCACAATGAATATGCTTGACTTTCGAGAAATGTATTTTGCGTTGAGAGACGAAACACGGCGAGAACGAAGAATGAAACAAGCTGAAGAACGCGCGAGGAATAAAGCTGATTGGGAGAGAAGATGTCGTGAGAGCACAGAGAGATGATTGTTTCAATTGCAGTCATTGTAAGATATAACAATCTTTTAATTGCATTTTGTTTTGTAACTTATGTCAATAGAGCAAATTACAAATTTTTTTTTCATCCAATTAATTAGTTTTTGTTTGTGAATATAATAATATATCTTTCCTTCCCTTAGACATATAGTCAACGTATTTTAATAAATTAAACCGTGACAAGTTCCATGGTGAACACATTCATTTGATGCTATAAACGTGAAATTGTGTGTAGAACAAATTTTCGGAATATGACGATCAAAATGATGATACTTTACAAACCTTCTCATGACGACGAACCTGCTTATTAATTTTATTGATACGTTCGCAAATCTCTCATTTGTTTTTGTTTTTTATACACACATCGTGTATACGTGAATATATGGCATTTACACATATATTACAATATTTAAACAAATATACAAATCACTAACTAGGTTGATCGTTTGAATTATCAGTAATTAGACTAAATCATGTGCCTCAGGCATCAAGTTGCAATTGTCCTAATAAACCTTCTAGACTTTTGATACTGCTGTCATCCGAGATTTTGGCTTTATACTGCTTCTCGATTTGACTTGCTGCCCATTCGCTCAATTTTATTGCCTCTTTCTTCTTCGATGACGAACATCTCGGTGATGTTGCGATATTATTAGTTGTCTAGAATACAAAATTTTTGTGTTGAAAGAAGAAAGATTTAATAGAGCTATTAAGCGAAGATAACTAATTATTTACCAATAGCAATCCATAAAGCGCTCTAATATTGCTTGGATTGAGTTTCACAGCTTGGCTAAAATAAGCCTTTGCGGTCTCAATGTTTTCATAGCCACCTTGTGAATATTTGATTTCTGCGTATCGCTGGTAAATCAGATGGCTGTGTGGATTGTGAAGAATGAGTTCTTCCATGCAGAATGCCGCCTTACTGTACTCCTGTTCTTTCAAGTACAAATCACAGAGCTCGTGCCAAGCTTCCTGATCACTCATAAACCTAAAAAATCGATCAAGAAATTTAGTAAAAGACTGTTAATAATCTAATCCAACTAATCCATCTGGATACTGCAATATTATCCAGTTATAGATGTATTAATCAGAATTTAGACACAGAATTTAAATACCAACATTTTGAGATATTCCGCGAGTTCCTTTATTGCATCTGTTGTCTTTCCTCGGGCTTTCAGAATGGCAATTTTTCGCTTTCTTGGTGCAGCATTAGTTTCATCTCGTTTAACGATTGAATCCAATACCTCCAAAGCTTCATCATACCTAGAATACCATGTCCATGAAGTATTTATGTATTTATAAATGTTTTTAATACATCTGTAAATGATATAGTTACATTTCTAATGCCTCCAAATGCATTGCATGATACTTGTGAACCCTCAGACTGCCAGGAAAGTCTCTCATCAAGATTTTGATGCAATACTCTGCCAGAGGTAGCCTGTAGGAGTCCAATGCAGCAAGACAAACTTGTTCCAGTACCAGGTACTCTATTTCCAAACGTATAATGATGTTGTAAGTATTGACTAAACATATTATCATCTTTTTTCAATAACAATAAAGTATACAAATTTTGATTTTTACTTTCATTTCCAAGCTGCTCCATATTATCTCGGAGTACTGATTCCCAGAGATCGACAATCTCCCTGCTTTTGCGGTCAGAATTCTCTCTCCATGTTCTCAACAAATCTCGTGCCTCTGTAGAACAAAATAAATTAACAACATTGCTCTCCAACATTGTTTCACAACCGTTCTGTGAATTGAACATAAAGAATAAAAAGTGATTTCGTACCAATCCAACTGAATGTATCGTGTGTTCTAGCCATAACAGCGTTTACACTTGTAACCCAACAAAAATTATAAATCAATAAAAATGATTCGACAAAACTTGACAAGACAACTATGTACTATACACCACTGTATAACGAGGTTATGTGACGTGGGGGGACGTGGGGTTATGAGAACAATCGTATATCGTTCACCTCCTCCAACAAGCGCAATCAAGCAAAAAGCAACGACCAATGACAATGCTTTGCGAGTCCGAGGAAGGCCGTATCTATGTGTCTGTGTGCCTCAAACTCGTATCATTCTACGTGTGTATGCATATGCCCGAGTGAGACCGAAAGAGAACGATATAAAGGAATAAACAAAGATACAATGACAAAGGTCTTGTACTTTATAAATTCAAATTGACAATCTCTGTACTCAACTAGAAAAAAATGTATCAATCAAAGCTGGTTTGCTAAGAATTTTGGATAAATATCAACGTACAGATAATTAAAATTCCTCGAACAATTAGAAGAAAAGAGGTAATAATGTAATGACTCTATTGGCGGAAGGTCTGGAAGGGGAGGGGGGATATCTGTGTATAGTTGCTGTGAGATACACGGTGGCGTGCCATTCGTTACATGTACTTCTCCCCTTTTTTTTGTCTTCGAGTTGTTCACCTAGCCGTCGATGGGGGTGATGGTGGCGCCACCGGCCTCGTTTCTTGTTGCTCTTATTCCCAGCTGAGATATTTGCCTGGTTCGCTGTGTTATCTGTTGTGTTTTCGGGGCATTTCGGAGGCCGTAAGTGAACGAAAAAACATGTCATTTTGATAAATCACAAATGACGTGAGTACAATAATCACGGTGTATATATTGGCTCGAATGAATTAACGGTAGAATTTGAGTTTGACGTTGACTGGGAGATGCGCGTAGATACAAGCGGATAGTTGGGTTGGCACGACGTGAACGCAGGTATAATTTAATAAAGCCCAACCAGTCGTACATACAGGGGAGGCTGGCGATTTAACAGGATATCGATTTGTGGCCCCCGCGACGAGAGTAGAGAGCCAGTGTGTGCCCGTGTCGTGTGTGCCTGGTCTCACTCCGTTGCATTACCATCCAGCCCGTGGCAGAGTGAAGAGAAGGAGGCGGCCATGGACGTCGATATTTTTGGGGCACAGTCTGCCGTGTCGAGGCTCTATCGCTCGAGCCGTGTAAGGCCGTGTACGAAGGCCTGATAGGGCCCGAAGAGCAACAAAAAAAAACATGTTACGGGCACCCGAGGAATACGCTGGCAAATAAAACGAGTGTCCAGAGAGAAAGAGAGATCAAGAAAGAGAGAAGACGAAGAGTACACGGGGCTTTTTAGCGACAGAGAGAGAGAGCGATAAAGCAGGAGAGAAAGAGAGTGAGACGGACAGTAACGGAAGGAAAGTGTGAGAGTAAGAGAGAGGTTGAGGAAGGACAAGGATCGACAGAGGTGGAGACTACTCGTCCTCGAGGACATTCACGTCAACGACATCTCTCGCTCTCTCTCTCTCTCTTTCTCTCTCTCTCTCCGTTTCCCCCATTGTCTGGGACCGAGTTGCTGGACGTGTCGCAGCTAGAGCCGTAGAACCGCGTAAGCCACGGAATTGAGAGCGTGAGTGTGTAGGAAGATAGTGAGAATGGAGCTCGCCGTTGCAGCGGATACCGGAGGGACGGTGGCCTGTCCCGTGTGTACGCTCTACCTGAGAGAGGGTATGAGCCTTCACAGGCACTTGGACACACATCCCAAGGAACAAGTCATAGAGGCATTGATCAAGGCCAGTGGGTCATCGAGCTCACCACTTCAGGTACCTCAAACTCAGGTGCCTCATGTGCCTCAGATATCACAGACCCTTCAGTCAACGCTGCCACCACAACCACAGTTCAATGCCCAAGGTGCTTCAACAGCAGCTGCAGCGGCTGCCGCTGCTGCTGCTGCTGCTGCTGCTGCTGCACACATTCCGGCGCAGTCCTCCTTTCCTCTTGGGCCTGTCTACGAGTGTCCACCTATAAATACTATGATGCCACCGCAATTTGCCTCCTTCAGTTATCAGCAATTTGTCAACAATGGCACTATGATGGTGCCCCAGTACGCAATGGCGTCGCCTCAGGCCAATCAGATGATGCAGATGCTGTACAACCCGTACATGTATCAGCAACCACAGGTACCGACCGTGCAGATGATTTCACCAGTCTCGACAATCCCGACAACACGAATCAGGCCCGTCGTTACTGTTGCTAATAGCGAGACTACATCGAGGAATGTCATTTTGCCCAGTAGTACAAACGATCCCAAACAAATACTGCCCGAGATCATGGCTACACCGAATGTAGAGATGATCTTGCCTGATATTGAGCTTCCTGCGAGTCCTGTTCAATCCACAGAGCCGACGGCTGAGGTACGCCGCGAGGAAGACGATATCAATGAACGACAGACTGAGCATCGAGACCAACAGACGCAAAGCACAATGTCCAGACGGATGGAAATTGATGAGATGCTGAGGAATAACAGAGAAGAGTCTATGGTTTGTCAATCGACGACTGCAGAAGCAGAAAAATCCGAGTCCATTCTTCCAGACATGGAGGAATCCGAGGAAACTGTTTCTCGGTGTCATAGAGACGAACGACAATTCCAAGAGCAGCAGCAACAGGAACAACAGCAACGACAAACAGAATCTTCGAAATTTTCGCCCACTTACGAGGATGAGGCCAATAAAGAGAGCAACAGTGACACGAGCAAGCGACCAAGTCTCGCCCCAATGGACGACAACAGGCGGCAGGTTACCCAAGAGTCGACCATGAAGAAAGAGGATTCATTAAACGAGTCAACAGAAATATCAAGGAGTCCAACAATAGTCTCAACAACAGTTATACCTCAACGCACCGAGGTGGAGCACCTGGAACGATTGTTAATGACAATGATCGAAACGGAACTGGTGAACATCAGCGAAACGACAGAACACGCGACAGAGGAAGACAAACAATCTGAGTCTAACCTTAAAATCACGAGTCAAATTGAGGAGGAAATTATTACTGTAGACAAGAATGAGGGTCATTGTAATACAGAGGTTGGTAGTTTAGAGCCCAGCACGGAGCTAAACAAGAGTGAGGACATAAGTATCATCGACGAGATCGAATTCGATTATGCATATCGATACAAACACAGTCTGTCGTGTCCTGCATCACCGTCAGTCATGAAGAAGTCTCGTCAAATTGGCTCTTACTCAACGAGATCCGAGTACGGCTCAACTGAGAATCTCAATCTGTATCCAGTTGGTTTTGAGGCAACAACATTTCATATTGACATGGACGATGATGAAGAGGAAGAAGATGAGGAAGAAGACGACGAGGAGATAGCTGAGAAGAATGCAACTGATAATTTTGACGAAGAAGACATGGAGATTGAGGAGATTGTGAGTCCACATACGCCCAAGCTAAACGACAACGTAGGAAATGTGCGATCACACACGCCTTTGTCAACCATCAGTGGCATTTCGGGTCTTCGGGTTCGAACTGATCTCAGCAAGCCATGTTCTCCTGCCTCAATGCACTCATTCGGTCATATGGAAGCCGACAGTCACGACGAGGATAGCAATGATTCTGACATAATCCGACAGAAAGATCCAATCGATTGTTCACAAGTTGACCAGAGTGCAAGGTCAAGACGAGAAATCACTGAGGAAATTGTAAATATCGAGAGAAAACCAGAAGCCAGCAATGAGAGCTATCATCAATCCGTGATCACTGAGCACGTGACTTCATTCCCGGCGATTCACTCGCAGCAACAAGTCATAATTCACGATACCTTTTCTATGTCAAGTAGCAAAATAACGACGAATAATTCGCCAGACCTTGGTAGTGGTCTCTCGCATACAACTAACCCAACGACGAGTATCGAGTCCAAAGGTTTTCAATTGACGGCAACCAAGTCCACGAGTCACATACCAACAACGGAGCTCTTGAATATAAACGAGGATGCTCACTCAGGACCAATGAATGTCTTTGAGTTTGATGGGTTACAGATTCTCGTTCCTAGCACATTCATAAGCGAGTCCTCGCAGAAGGCTATTAGCGCTACAAGCCAACAGTCCATGGCGAGTAGTGAAGGAGGCGCGGGCATTGATGAGGAAGTAAAGAGTGTCAATATGCGGGCGGACGAAACGATGCCACCGAGGGGCGAGCTGTCAGAGCAGGAGAGCAACGGGTGCACGGAGCACTCGGCCTGGCAGGTGAGCAATTAACCGGTTTACAAAATTATTACAGAGATATTGATTGATAATAATTCATATTTGATAATTGTGTTGTTGATTTTGCAGCTGTATGTTGGCCAGGAGTCTTCTCGAATGTCGACGTCCTACGACCTAATGGCACGCGAAAGTTGGGAGGAGTCTGAAGGATCGGATAATGAGACTGGTGTTCCTTTATTAGACAGTCGTTCACTAGCGACTCACTTCACGTCCAGCTTGTTTCTTGACCGAGACAGAAACTCACCGACCAAGCAGCGCACCTTCAAGTGCTCGCAGTGCAATGAGGTGTTTGACTGTCCAAAGGAGCGTCGTGTCCACAGTACGACTGTCCATAAAGAGGCTGGTCCAAGTAATAGCAGCAGCAACAGTGGTCCCATTGAACATTCCGAGACAAAAGACATAAAACTTCTCGACGGACGAATGAATCCGTTTGAGGATATTTTTGTCTCGGGGATTCATGCTCAACAGACCTTGCATCAGCAGCAGCCGCAGCCACAACTCCATCAGATGCAGCCACCCCAGCAGCCAGGTGACATTGGCAAGGCCGAGACAGACGAGAAAGCCGATGGTTTAGCCGCAGCACAGAGCGTAGACGTATCCTGCGCCATGTGCACTCAGAAATTCAGCTCAGAGCGGTCTCTTCAAGCGCACAACAGACGAGTCCACGGGACCGAGGTAGCTCGACGACTTCACGACATCTCCAAATGTCAAATATGCAACGAAGAATTTGCCTCTGTTGCCCTCTTCAACACTCATCTCAAGGTCCATCCGCTCGAGTGTTCGCAGTGCGGTAAATATTTTTATCGAAAACAAAACTTTAAGCTTCACGTCAAGCGACATCTCGGCATCAAGCCCTTTCCATGTACAGTCTGCGACAAGGCATTTTTAACAAAACAAAAGCTCGACGAGCACATGAATGGTCACACGGGTAATGCACCAGTCAAGTGTAATCTCTGCAATGAGACATTCCGCAGATACTCAAATTTAACTCAGCACAAGAATCGTCATCATCTCAATATCAAGCGAAAGCTCAAAGATTATATATGTCACTGTGGTGAAGTGTTCCACACGAAGAAGAAGCTTGCATGGCACAAGGAGACCCACGACGAGAAGCCAAAGGCCTGCACCTACTGCAATGAGAGATTTATCCACATGGCTAGTTTGACGCGTCACATGAGACGCGCCCACAATCGTCGTTTCGTGCCGGACGCTCAGCGCGAAAATGAGAATGTCGAGTGTCCAATTTGTAAGTGTATCTATCTACGTTCTTCGCTCTCAGTTCACATGCGTGTTCACAATGGTGAGCGTCCTTACGAGTGTCAGGTGTGCTCGAAAGCATTCAGTACCAAATGGAATCTTCAGTTACATAAATGGACCCACGCGGCACGCAGCACCAAACCCTTTAAGTGTAATCAGTGCAGCGCGGCGTTCTATCGTCACAGTGATTACACAGCTCACATGAACTCTCACAGAAATGTCAGGCCGTATACGTGCAACTATTGCGGTGCTCAATTTATCAGAAAATACAATTGCCTGAGACATGTGAAAGAGCACGAGGAGAATAAAGCGTACACATGCGACGTATGTAACAAGACTTTTCATCGTTCGTACTATCTCAAGGAGCACCTGCGCGTTCACAGTGGTGCTCGGCCCTATACGTGCCACATATGTGGCAAATCCAGTAGCACCAAGTCTAATCACAATAAACACGTGCGAATTCACCATGCTCGTGAACCGGTAAATACGGAGAATTGAGAAGATTTGGCAATTAAGCCTAAATTGTGGGACTACTTTTTTTTCTAATTTGCTTATGCATTGGCACGTGTCGCGTTTAATTTTCAATTTAGAACAATTGTCTTTTCATAGTTCTTGAGAGAGAAATGTATATTTCAAGAAATTCAACAAAGTGACACGTAACTTGACTATTCCTGGTGTTAGAAGCTGGATATTCGCGCATGGACCCGTTGCGTTAGCCATAGAAATTTTGCAATTTTTTACCTTAATCTGCTCCACGTGTTTAGTACGTGTGTGTGTTTCCTTACAAAAAATGAGAAATATCTAAAGGATATATAGTAATGTTTTGTACAAATTTTTTTTTATCGTGTGACGTTTCTCAGTTTTCAAATGGACTATCTTGAATAACATTTATATGATAGATATTGTAAAATAAAAGGTGAATAGGTGATATTGAGTATCGAAATTCGAATTTTTCGGATAGGGAATTAAATGAATTATTTCTCATTTTCTGAAAATGGAAAATCGATATGTACTAAATCTGTAGAAATGAGTTATTAAAATGCAGAATTTTTTTAATTGTCAATGGACTAAACAAATTGTACAATCTACAGTGTGATAAGCCGACGTTCAATAATTTAATATTTCATGTATTCACTATGTATTTTTGTTTTTATTTTTCGTTGAGAGCAATTTTCTCACACGATAAGTATTAATGAATTCCTCATATCAGGTACTTTATGTTGTAACTGCAATAATTCTTATTTTTTTTTAATTAAAACTAGAAAAGAAATTTCATTACGTAGTAGTTACATATACTGTTTATCACACCGTAGATGGTAAAAGTAGCTCTTCAATTGAGCTACTAGCTTAGATGTAATAGGACAATGTGTTTGAAAAACTTTCAGTGGTTTAAATTGTTACACTAAGGCAAACTTATTATTGATAGATATGCGAAAATAATAAGGGGGAGAAATTCCATCATTCTGCTGTTGTAACATCAAACTATAAAATTAAGTGAGAAGGTTGTGTTACTTGATCGTACATATGATCACGATTGTAAATTCATGGATTGTTTGTTTATTATTTTTTTTTCGTTCCGTTCTAACGACTTTTTTTAGTCAAGTTGTTTTCATTGGTTATTTTAAATTTTGTTGACTTCTCGGTAATTATTAACAGTTGTAATGATTGCGTGTATTTGATTATCTCGATATCATACATCACGTCATTAATTTAATTTGTCGCGTTGTGATGTAAGGAACTGTGGTTTCATAGATCCGATAACTCGAGACTTTAACTATTTAAGACATTAGATATTAATAATTCTTATTAATAAACATCAACAGGCGTGACAACAGTTGTGTGTGCGTGTATGTGTGCGCATGTATGAGAAAGAGAGAGAGAGAGAGAGGTGAAAAATGAACAGATAAGTAAAGTGAAGTTGTTAGGTAGAAAGTGTAATTATAATATCAAAGACTCAAGCAAATCGAATGTGAACAGGGGTTTGCAACACAATATTTGCAATCCAATACAGAAAAAAAAAACAAAAATAAGGAATAACACGTTTGCCAACTAATAGTTATGAATTAATGCATAAAGGATTAATTAATCAATTAATGATATAGGGAAGAAGTAAAATATATTATTGAAGTCCTTTACGTGTCAGTCGCCGTAAGTGGATTTTTTTACTGTTTTTTTTTTTTACATTGGAAGAATGTGAATTCCACACAAGATTATTACGTCGATTTCCAATGTAATGCGAACGACCGAATTAAATTGATACGTGTCTTTGAAAGATAATTACTGTGCTAGGGCTCATTTATAATGATTACTAGACAAACAGGATGCGAACGTTGAGGAAAGTTAATAGCGATTGGACGGTATCTTAGTTGTTATTCTTCTATATTTATATATTTTGCAATTCGTAAAGTGATCTATATTGGTAATTCCAATATTAAGACTGATCGATGTTGGTTCTCCTCGCTGCTCTCTGCAAGGAAGGAAACTGTATGGGATTATTAATAATAATCACATATGCGAACTTGTTCATTATATTATATTTTGACGTCTTAGTAGTAGAAAATATTGGAATAATTAATGCGAATATGAGTGAAAGACTGTCGGATATAATGGTATGTAGGTCCAAGACGACGTTTCATTCATATTCCACTTTAGATAGTTAGACACAAATTAATTCTTCGAAGCTGTACCAAAACAACAATGGAAAGCTGAATATATACATGCGCGACATATTGTTGGTATGGTAATTGTGATTTGGCAACAAATAATGTGAGAATAATAAATAAATTTTCACATCTAAAGAGGAGGCAGTATGAGGTGATGATACCTATAACGCAGTTTGTTTAAAATATTTAATATCGCATGCATTATTGAACTAATAGACACGAAGAAAAAAGAAAAATTAATGAAATTGCTCGTGAATTTGTAAGAGAGAAACCAACATCGATGTCCGAACGTGCAATTTTTTCAGTTAAAAAAAAAGAAACTGGTAATCTGAAAGGCAAGAATGAAGTTTGAGTATGCCTATTCACACAGAGTGAACGAATGAAGCTGTGTATATATTGTAAATATGTATATCAATGCTATTTTATAATAGGGCCAATGAAATGGCGAAGACGTTTCACTTGGTAAGAAAAAAAACACACACACAGACACATCGTATGAAAATTTGATTCATACTATTGTGAAAATAAAAGTAGGGTAATTATTATTAAATAAACAAAAAAAGAAATATTAAATCAACATGTGTAAGTACACCTTAATAAACGTTATGTATTGAGGTACTTTTTAAAACAAAAAGAAAAAATAATTGTTTCATCTCATTTTTTTTACGTCACACTTCTGTTCCTTTTTTTGTCTTTTATCTATCTCTGGACATTTATATTAATTTAATAATATTGCTTTAATGTTGTATAACGTGTACCACCGAACATGTGCATTAAAATTGTACATCATCAAATTCTGATAAAAATTTGTACACTTTTTCAAATATCGCGCCTTTTATACCAATTCCCCATCAGCCATTGCTCTTGCAAATGGCGGCAAATAAACATAAATCGCCCGGCGTTGTGTGTGACATAACCTCAATGTTTATTAATTTAAACAGAAGGCTACACTAAAAATTTATTCTTATTCTCTTTGAATAAATATTTATTAAGAATAATAAGTAATTTGCATTAATGATGTATAAAGTTTTATAATTAAGTGTTACGGTCTTTGTTAATATCACGGTGTAAGTGGTTAATATTTGAGAGGTATGATTCTAACCTTAAATTCTGCATTTATATATACGTATATGTGGTTAACATTAATATAACATTAGCTATTTTTCTGTTTCAGTAATATAAAAAACAAGATGACTACAAAACGTAAAACAATGGATAACCCTGTGCCAGCAGAGGAGAACGATTTGTTATCAATAATGCCTCTCGGTGCTGGTCAAGAGGTTGGAAGGTCTTGCATTATGCTAATTTTCAAAGGCAAGAAAATTATGCTCGACTGTGGCATTCATCCTGGATTATCAGGAATGGATGCTCTTCCATTCGTGGATTTGGTGGAAGCAGACGAAATCGACTTACTTTTGATCTCACACTTTCACCTGGATCATTGTGGTGCTTTACCTTGGTTCCTACAAAAGACTAGTTTCAAGGGTCGTTGTTTCATGACACATGCTACAAAAGCAATCTATCGATGGCTGCTATCTGATTATATAAAAGTAAGCAACATTGCGACAGAGCAAATGCTTTATACAGAAGCCGATCTTGAAGCTAGTATGGACAAAATAGAAACAATAAATTTTCACGAAGAGAAAGATGTTTTTGGTGTGAAATTTTGGGCTTACAATGCAGGACACGTATTGGGAGCTGCTATGTTTATGATAGAGATTGCGGGAGTAAAGATTTTGTATACTGGCGACTTTAGTCGACAAGAAGACAGACATTTGATGGCAGCTGAAATTCCAAATGTGCATCCTGATGTCTTGATAACTGAATCAACTTATGGCACCCATATTCACGAAAAAAGAGAGGACAGAGAAGGAAGATTCACAAATTTAGTTCATGAGATTGTTAATCGAGGTGGCAGATGCCTAATACCTGTTTTCGCACTCGGCAGAGCCCAAGAACTACTTTTAATATTGGACGAATACTGGAGCCAACATCCAGAATTGCATGAAATACCAATTTACTATGCATCCTCACTCGCTAAAAAATGTATGGCAGTCTATCAAACCTATGTCAATGCCATGAATGACAAGATTAGAAGGCAAATTGCTATCAACAATCCTTTTGTTTTCAAACACATCTCCAATCTGAAAGGAATCGATCACTTCGAAGACATTGGGCCTTGTGTAGTCATGGCGTCGCCTGGTATGATGCAGAGTGGTCTCTCACGAGAACTTTTCGAGTCTTGGTGTACAGACTCGAAGAATGGTGTTATTATTGCTGGTTACTGCGTCGAGGGAACATTAGCCAAGACAATCCTCTCTGAACCCGAAGAAATTGCGACTATGAGTGGACAAAAGCTTCCTTTAAAGATGACTGTTGACTACATTTCTTTTTCTGCTCACACAGACTACCAGCAAACCTCAGAATTCATCAGAATCCTGAAACCACCTCATGTGGTGTTGGTTCACGGTGAACAGAATGAAATGGGACGACTTAAAGCTGCACTTCAGCGTGAATATGAGGACGATCCAAGCACAACAATGGAGATTCACAATCCTCGGAATACTGAGGCTGTGTCCCTCTATTTCAGAGGAGAAAAGACTGCCAAAGTGATGGGAGCACTTGCTATGGATACACCAAAGCCAGGACAAACTTTGTCAGGAGTTTTGGTGAAGAGGAATTTCAACTATCACATGTTGGCGCCATCAGATTTGTCAAAGTACACAGATATGAGCATGAGCCAAGTCGTTCAGAGACAGAGTATTTACTTTAATGCATCGTTACCAGTACTCAAGCATCTTCTTACTCAAATAGCCGGCAATCTGGACATTATTGACGACAAAAAAATGCGGGTTTTCAAGAATGTCGACGTAATCATTGATGGGAAAATTGTAACGATGGAATGGGTTGCGACGCCTGTCAATGATATGTATGCTGATTCAGTTCTTACAGCATTGCTTCAGGCAGAAATGATGGAAACACCTCCTAAAACACTGCCTGCACCGACAAAGATGGATCGAATGCACTTCAAGGAATGTCTTATCGAGATGCTCCAAGAGATGTTTGGCGAGGACTCGGTGCCCAAGATCTTTAAAGGCGAGAAACTGTATGTCACTGTTGATAACAAGAAAGCTCATATTGATCTCTTGAGTTTAGAAGTTACCAGTAAAGATGACGAAACATTCCAGCAGATTGTTCAGACAGCGGTTACAAAACTTCATCAGTCCCTTGCACCGCCATGTGATACGATATAAGCTCTTCTAAGTTATTCATTTACTTGTTTATATTTAGTTCTGTGTTTTGTATGCTGTACAGCAGGTCTATTTTTACGATTATTCTTGAATAAAATAATAATTGCTAAGTAAAATCATCAATCGTTTCATGATTTTTTACGTTTCATCTCCCTTTGGTGATGAAGAAAGGTATTGTTTATTTAAATAAACGGTTGCTAAAAAAATATGAGTATGTATTATAAAAAATAGGATACTTCCTTCTCCTTATTGAAATATTTCATGTTTTTCAACACTATTGTACATATAATAACTATTATTAATTTTTTGCAGTTGTAGTTGAAAAGACCAAAAAAATAAGCATATGTTGGTGTTTGGCAAATGAAACTTGCGAATTTAAACAATATTCTTTCTATCATCGATTTTGGTTTGAAGAACAACGACAATAAATTCTTTTGACATCAAAACATAGAAATAGTGATTAAAAAATTCAGTTCACATATGATCACTATTTTTTTATCCGGGCCCAGATAGTTTGATAAATTTTGGAATTTAGAGCCAGAATTAGAGCTAGATTTGGATAAGAATTTCGCTGAAGGCCTTATGAGCTCTACAAACATAGCATATAAAAAATTTATTTTTGTTTTACGATATTCTCAAGAACGCACTATAAATGATCAAAAATCAATTATTATTTTGTTACTATTATTAGCTACCGCGATAATCACGAATCGATAAACGAGCTTATTGTCCAAGACTTGTTACCAATAAAAAAAAAAAATTGAAAAGATTTTATTGTTTTCTCTTTTTAATTTTTCAGGTTTTGTATTTAAGGTGAATTTCTGCCAAGTTTCAAATTTTTCTAGAACT
>JABSMT010032576.1:0-15483 GCA_018902335.1 Eumacrocentrus americanus | reverse complement strand
AATTATACTTACCCGTTAAAAATCTTTGGAGCAGCTTTTGAAGTTTTTTAATTAAAGGTTAATTAATGAATTATCAATTAATTAAATGGTTAATCAACTAACTATCTCATTAAATAATTTATCAATTATATGAGTGCCATAACCTGCCCTATTTAACAATATAATCCCAAAAAGATTAATAAAAAGTCGTGCATCAAATATGACCGAAGAACATCACAAGAGCTCAAACATTAATTGCTCATGTGCCATAATCATAACCGATTTTTTATTTTTTTATAGCCGAAACAAGAGGGATTAAATGTTCGACATATGTTTCAAGACGATGCGTACGACACGAAGTGCGATAAATATAAGCGACTTTGGCGTCTCGCCAATGCGAGATCGCGAGCACCATCAAGTCTCACGAGGAGTCTCACCTATATGCTAGACGATGCGTTTATATTATACGACAATCTCATTTATCTTTTGTTATTTTCTTATTTAAAGAATTTTTTTGGACTTTTGTGTTGAAAAAACTTTTTTTTTTTTCGTGGTTGAAAAATTTTTTTAACTTTATGAACAGCCTCTTTGACATTTATTGTCGCATAAAAACGATAATTTTGACTTATCAGTCGATAAATTCCTTGGGCAAATATTTGGAGAAAGTCTCAGTTATTTTGAGTGTTTCCAACATCGTTGTTTGCCTAAAGGCATTGAACTAATGAGCTGACAATCCTAATGAGCCAACTGGAACGTTAATTTCTACGTGGATCCTGCCTCAAGCATTTAGTTATTTAATATCTGTCTGATATATTATCCGGTTTTTGTATGATTGAGTCGCCCCATTCGTTTCTTTGTTTGTTTAACCAGATTCCAAAGAATGCATTCCACAAATACTTAATAATTATTTTGTTTTCCTTCTGTTGCAGATCAAACGACAAAAGCAAAGAGACAAAAATGGGCTGCATGTCACAGTGTGCCAAGTATTTCCTCTGTTTTTTCAACTTCGTCTTCTTCGTAAGTTTCATTTTCATATTTATTAATTGATAAGAACCAAACAAGACGGTCGTTATAAACAATAATAAAGCAAAAAGGTAAAAGTATAATGATATAACATCAAAGAATTACAGTTCTTGGAACGACCTCTCGTATAGTCTTAAATAAATCAGAAAACATTATGATACGTCTCATCTATATTACAGGCATGTTTGTCTCTCTTGAATAACTAATTGATTGTCTTGTTTCGTTTTGATCACTTAAAAATAGATATTGAAATATATATCCGACATGAAATAAATTGTTTTAAAATTACAACGGTGACTCACTATATACTGTACCACACAAGGAGATTCAGAGAATCAAGTTGTTTATTATTTACTTTGTTCCAGATTGGCGGTGGAGCGGCGTTAACAGCGGGAATATGGTTGATTGCTGACAGGAGTTCCTTTACGAATCTCATCAGCAAGGCCGATCAGGCAGATATTCTGGTGAGTTCAGGTCATCCAGGATAAAATAAACTCGTAACGTTGATGTTCATTACTACAAAATTGAAAATAAATGATCAAAGCATCGATTGAAGTCTATATAGAAAAAAATCAGCAATGAAAAGTGGTAAAATGAAAGAAGTCGACAATTAAACGAAAGTTTTAGACATTTTCATTTTTATAAATATCTTAAAAACTATGAGAGATAACTAAAATTGCATGGGATCTTTTTGAAGGAAATTAAATTCTTTACAAAAAAGGTCTTATGCAGTTTTATCGTATTTCGCATAATTTTCGAATTATAATCAATTTAATCTCTGACAAATTTTTTTTTTTCTCAAAAAATCATTTATCCATATTTTTCAATATGCCTTGAAAACTACACGAGCTATGATAAAATTGTATGGGACCTTGTTTATAGGAAATGAAATTCTCTACAAAATTTTTTTTATTGTTTATTTATAGTTGCATTAACAATTACAGTCATGAGTGACTACTCTCAGACTTTTTCCTGTTGTTGGGGTTCACAACTGTTCTGTCTGTAACGTTAGCGCTACGATGGTCTTATACTGTACAGTAACGTTAGAGTTACGATGGTATGTCGTACAGTATGGTAATACTTTTTCAGAATTACGTTGTGTTTGTTTTGGTATTCGTGTACGGTGATTTTTTGGGACGTTGGGGGTAAACTGTTGTATGTTTAAAATTCAACTAAATCGAATGATCCTGAAAAATCAGACAAGTGCGGGGGGATCGAACCACGCTGTCTCTACAAATTTGTAGGCATTACTGAAATAAAAAGACGACTTAAAGTTGATTGTATTCGAACAGGACAATGGAATGAAAAAGACTCGATTGATGAGATCGAACGTCTTTCGATCACCATTGATTTTTTTTATTTTCTCTTTGCGAGACAACATGAGATGCCATAAAGGCGAGTCTCTATATAAGACACACCGCACGTTAGGTCTCCTTTCGACCACCTGTTCGCTTCATATTACGCAACTTGGCTGTGTTCCAAATACCTTGTGTCGTGTTGTGGTTTTTTTTTATTCTATCCTATACTTTCTGTGCTCATATCTCTTGTCCTTCCAACGACAAGAACAGAGAACAAGTCACGCCGGAAGGGATAATGTGCGTGATTGAGATAAGCAAGACGACGACGACGATGGAAACAAAGATTAGTATCAATCTACTTGTTTCAGATTACAGAACATGAAAAGACTTTACAGTCCGTCAGGATATGAATAGTTTACAAAAAATTCAGTCGTGTAAAAGTTACAATTTCTATAGTTGTCGAGGTCGTAAAAAGGTACCTTCCAAATCATTTCTGTCCAACGTTTTGTCATGGGCTAATGGCTTTTTTTATGCTCTAAAAAGCAAGATGATTACTACCTATTCCTGATGCGGTCTGTTATGTGTATTAGACTCGATGGAGCAGATCCTTCGGAAATGAGGACCCACCTGACAAACAAGGAGTCGCAAGTGATGCAACAGTTTCGTCACAGTTGACTTACATAACTCGATCGCTTCCTTCTGAACCAAACACGATGGAATTGACTTTCTTCACATTCCCATGGATCGAAACACCACCGCATCAGCATCACCACACCCTAACTCCTGCCCTTTACTTTCAACAATATCTTGATCATTCTTTATTGTTCTTCTGAATTCTCTCGGGGAGAAAAAAGGGCATTCGAGTCACGTAAGTTGATGTTCTGTGTTTGAATCTCTATACGAAATTCAATTTCTTACTGTTTTCTGAGCAAAATACACAAATTTCTCAAGTTGACATAACTTTCTGAAGGTTGCGGAAGGAAATGTATAGACAAACTTCTCCCATTTGAGAGAGTTCAGATATTTTATCGTCTTGTATACACTTTCTCCTTTATGTATGCTGTATGTTTCTGTAAACTTATTCAAACTTATTCACACCATTCGTTTTGAATATTTGAAAATTCCTAGATCCAATGAATAATGTTAATGTCTTTTGAACATCAATTTCAATGCTAATAGGACGTAATAAGAATTCTGACAGTTAATTTGGTAAACAGGCTCATATGTTATACTACAAGTGAATGTGGGTGGAGAAATACTTAGCGAGGCGTTGTTAATAGACAAGCTACCTATTTTGATTATTATACCCCCCTTAATATTAATTAACGTGTCCTAAATTAGCGGTTTCATAAGTAAGCAATGTGTGAGAGAAAACGTTTCACACGTACGCCAAAATGACCCACTGTATCAGAATCAAAAGAAAATATAGCAAATCAGTAGGAAAACGGTGAAGGAAGATAAGACGAACATTTATCGAAAATTTTCTAAATTCTATTTTTCGAATCATATAAAAAATTATGAGACGTACGATAAAATCTTGTATTGAACCTTTTTGTGTAGGAAATTGAATTTCCTACAAAAACTGTCCTTTGCCTTTTTGTCATATCTCACACGGAGTTTTCGAGATATAATCAATTTTGTGAAAGATTTCAATGAAAGTGTTAGCTCGACATCTCCTTTTACCGCTTTACTACTGAAATATGGTTTGTAAAGTATAATCAACGAGTATTTTATGTATCCTGAGGCATGATAAAATGACTTTCCTGATTTTGTTTGCTTTTATCGTCTAGGTATATTTCTGAATAACGAGAGCACGGGATTTTTTTACCGTCGATGAAAAAGATCACATTATTATGCAGAGAAATTAAAAGGGACTGAGTGAATACAGAAAAAGGGGTACTGGAACGAGAATTAAAAAAAATTTTTTTTTATTAAAAAGAGCCAGAGGACAATAACGCCTGGATCGATTACATTGACGTAGACAAGTTGCTTTTTTTTTGTTTTCTTTCATCTTCGTTATTTCACAGATCGCTGATAACAATACGAAAGCATTCCTAATTATATGCGCTAGAGACTAGCGCGCATTTGTCCACGCCGAAGACTTTCTTAATGAGCACTTTCCATCACAATTTTCACTATTAACACAGTCTATCGACAATTTTGATAATTATGTTATTATTCAAGTTAAAATACAAATGATAAAACTAAAGCTTATGACTTATTTTCAGAAGTTCAGCAACAACAGAAGATTATTTTGAAAAAGGCTCCACAATGAGATTTTTAAACCACACCATGTGGTGTGTTTTTCCAAGTTTTTGACCCTTTCAAGGCGGATTACGCCAATTGGCGTGGTAGTGTTAGTGAGACGGTAAAACGCGAAACAACAATTTCATTAAAATCTTTCACAAAATTGATTATATCTCGAAAACTATGTAACATACGACAAAAATGCAGAAGACCTTTTTTGTAGAGAATTCAATTTCCTACAAAACAGGATCAATAAGTTTTTATCGTATCTCTCATAGTTCTCAAGATAACTGGAAAAATGGAATTTATAAAATTTTCGACATTTCTTTTCATTACTTCACTGCTGAATTATTCAATAGTTATTCCATAAACATAATAAACCGATATTTTGCTTTTTTTACGATCAAATTGTCAACTGACATAATAATTAAGCCAATTTATCGTAAGTAAATTCGACATACTAAATGATTATATAGCAGGAAAAATAATAAAGAAATAACGAAACAGGAACTTCAGAATACATTGGAAGGTTTAAGCAATTGACATGAACAATGGCACAAAATAAATTAAAAATGGCGAATTTGTGGCAAAAGTCCCGAAAAACAGCTACCTCAAAAATAAAGGTCATTTTTACTCATAACGGCAGCATAATTAATCGAGCTATGTACATGTTTAACATGGATAGAAAAAATTGAACCTGAAAGGGTTAAGTTAGGTGATCAGAGAAACGTCCTGGATTGCACCACGACAATGACAAATATTTCTCTCCATTTTTCGAGGCCCTGCATCAGGCTGTGCATCATAGCTGCTACAAAAACCGCAAGGCAGTTATTGAATTACCTATACACTATTCCCGCGCGTATTATATTGCGTACGCGAGCACGAGAAGATTGTTGAAATTACTGCGGAATTTATTTATCTTTCTAAAGCAAAAATTATTTTTTCGATTGATGCAACTTCAATATTGACTTGATGTAATTAACACGGCAAAACATGCTTTATTTACCGGCTATACTCATTATTAATAACACGAATAATAATCATAATAATAATAAACAGACGACGGCATCCACTGTGTAAAGAACAAGAGAATATTAGAACTATGTTGAGAGCCTCTTGGACATCTCGCCAAGGCTTACTCCTTGACTTTAATTGCGTTTGGTGGAAATGAGAATTCACTTACAAAGCAAAACCAAGTGCTTCGCATAAATTACAAAAACGTTTCTTCAAGAAGTAAAGTACGAGGAATAAGTATTAAATATTTAATGTAGATCGAATGTTGAAGGCTATCGACGAGCAATGTCTTTTTTTAAAATATCGTCACATATATTATTTCCTAATACATATGGTCATACAGCAACGAGTCCAAGAATTTTATGCTGCTGACAAGTGCGTGTGCACTGGAGCTTCTCCCACGCATCGCTGACGAAGCGAGAGACGGTTCAATCTTCTCTCGTTTAAACACGAATTACCAATAATTACGTCGCACTCAAAAGCCGCGTCCACGGCATCATGGCCAATTTGATTCTTTATTAGTTCAGCATGAAAAAAATCCATCAAAGACGTCTCAACATCGTTAATATTTATGATCATATACATACCAGTGGTGAAGCGGTAAAATGAGATAAGTCGAGAATGAAACGAAAACTTTAGACAATTTCATTTTTATAAATATCTCGGAAACTATGAAAAATACGATAAAATCTTTTCAAACCTTTTTTGTAAAAAATTAAATTCTTTATAAAAAAGGTCCTATGCGTTTTTGTCGTATCACGCATAGTTTTCGAGCTATAATTAATTTTGTTTTTAACAAATTGTCTTTTCTCAAAAAAATCGTTCATCTAGATTTTTTAAGATATCTCGAAAACTACACGAGATATGATAAAATTGCGTCAGACCTTTTGTGTAAGAAATTAAATTCTCTACAAGTTTGTATAGGTGCGATTTTGTCATATTTCGCATATAATCCGAGATATAATCAATTTCATCAAATATTTCAGTGAAATTTACTTTTTCTGAATTGAAAGAAAAAAGAAAAATCACTCCCGGACGACTAAAAGTGCAGCCCTTGATAGTATGATTTAATGAAGTCGCCCTGATAACGGTTCTTCAACCTCTGCGTGAAAAAATGTGTCGACAAAGAGAACTTTTTGTCTTCTCGTTTGGCTCCTCTCACTCTTCAATGAAAGGGAAGTGGCCACACCTACGTATATAATACTCTCAAGCACACTTGGTGATGCAAATGGTAGACTGTAAATACGAAGAGAAGACTCGTTCTTCAAGTGCTATATCGTCAACTGAGCTCTACATTAGTATTCATAGCGAGACTCGTTCTCAAGTCGTTGTTACATACGTTGTATGTATTTCATATAAAGGGGTCACGGCACTCGAGCATCACTTGAAGCTTGGTGACAGTATTCCATATATTACGTACTGCAAGGGATCTCGCTGAGGGACACTGGGCGACCATACAGTGGGAGTGAATCACCGTTGGAATTGAGACATTCGAGTCACACATCCAAGGCCCTTCCCTGCTATTTTTTGGGTCAGCAGAATATTGTAATATATCTACAATTGGATGAATGTCAAAAATTAGATCTTAAAATGAATAAATGAGTTGTTTTTTTTTACACAAACTCAGTTAATTCATTTAGATTGGACTAAGTGAAATGAATATTTTTGGGCGACTTAGGCTTACAATAGTGTTGAGTCAGAAAGGAAAATGCCGAGCACGTATATACGCTTCACCATCTCATTTACTTAATTAAGTCTCAGACCATAATCGCAACATCTCAGTCTGTTAATTACTGCTGACACCTTGAGGTAATTGTAGTGGCAATTGCCTCCTCCTGACCAGTATCACCACCACCACCACCACCACTAACGTCAATAAGCGAAACGTGGAAAGTAAAAGTGACAGACATTATAATATAAGTATACTCTCTCTTTCTCCAGTCTCCACGACGAAACACAAAACGTATTTACCGGCAAACACTTTCATTATTTTCAATGCCTTATAAATGAATATTTGGTCTTAAGACTTTTAACACACATCTGTTATAGGTATATTGCATGATGATAAAAGTGCAAACTGTCCAGAGAAGTTTGTTTGCAGATTGGAATGCACCTGTGGGGGAGCCAATCCATTGCATAAGATAAACAAGCTATACATAAATGCCTCGACGATATCCAATCAATTGCGTAATGAAATCCAAGTTCTGAGTGTGCACCAGCATCACTACAGTGTATATGTATATATAAATATGTAACCAAGAAGCAAAACTGAGGGGAATAATAATGCTAAGCACGATTTTCTATTGTCAAGTGACATTGAAAGAGCTGCGTAAAAAGGAAAAGAGGAAACTATATATCATTATGTCTTCAGAATATAAATCATTCAGTATCTCCATATGGGATAGAAAGAAAAGCATCTGGATAACGATGAAATACATCTTGGATATGACTACTAATAGACAAGGTGTGTGAACTCTTTGAAGGACTCTTAAACCGTATTATGAAAAATAACTGACAATTCTTTCCACACTTTGATGAAAGCTTGACTCGTATGGTTGTACCATATTGATCGACTAGAAGCTCTTCATTTTCATATCACAGAATGTTGTAAAATGGTCGAGAGAAGTTGTAGTAGGATGATGTTGTGGTGATTTTTCTGCAGCCTTGATCGACGACAACCTTCGACGAGGAAAAGCCACTCGCACTTAATTAGTCATGCCACAGCGCGAATAATGATCAGTTGTCCTTTTCAACAAAAAATTACGTCACCGAGAGGAGCTGAAGAGCTGCGCGTAACGCAGACCGTAATAAAAATATCCAGTGGACGGTAGTGGGTGACCATTATGACCTAGTGACCACCCACGACCGTAAACCCACAAACACGTTAACTGGTGGCCTGGATGATGAGATGTTACTCCTTCTTTCACCATAAAAACATCTACATATAGCATCTTCATTCACATATTCATGTGTGTTTCATCTTGTATTCCTTGATTACCTGCATTTGAATAATGGTAGTTTTTTCTTTTGAGTTAGAAAGTCAAAAGTTTGTTATGTATTATATTCAAATCTAAATATTCAATTTCTAAGTGATTTTCACTTTAGAGAATTGAATGTTGGCTTATTGATAATTTCTGTTGCAGATGTGTTTTGATATCAGTTGACACATTATTTCACATTGGAGTAAGTTGTGTCATTTACAGACCACAGTTCTCATCTCGTGTAGCTGCAGGGGACATTAATTATTATTGAGGAAATAAGCAGCAGTGTATAGTGGACAATTTTGCAATAGCAAACATAGCAGGCGAATAATTAGCATTTGGATTCCCCGATGATTTGCGAATCGACGTTAGCGTTCAATTGATCAAAGGCCTCGGTTGCATGACGTTTGGCAAGCTTTAGAATTATCATATAATATTATACATATGAGATCATCAACTCTCTCTAGACGTCTATTTTCATTTGCTCTTTCATATATAATTGCATTACAATGTCAAAACAACTAAACAACACGGAGGATTCAAGGTCAACTGAAACAAAGAATTGAAAATATCAGAGGTTCGACAAATATTACTGTAATTTAGATCATGACGACAATGTGTGATGACCACTGAGACATCCTTGGCATACATGAAATGGAGAGCATCGATTCAAACTTCTCTAACCTAATCCACTGAACAACTTTACGTTCTGTGATTATTAGTTATTTATCAAGATATCCGGATCTTTCCTAGACGACTTTTTAAATGTTTTAAGTCATTATTACACTTATAAGGTGAAGGTCGCCAATATTTATTTATTTATCGAAACATGGACCTAACAGTCTGGAGACCAATAACAGGGTCCGCGAGATCTACAGCTTTTAGAGGTGAATGAGTAGCGCGTTGCAGGGTTACATACCGGGTAGAGAGTGAATGTGCACTATTTCAGCCATTATGCAGGAATATCATTATTGAGTGTACTTTTGTCTTAGATTTTTCATCATCTTTCTTAGGACTTGAAACACTTGAATGAAGTATATCAATTTCTAATTTATAGTATTAAATCATGATAGAATTGATCATAATTTGTACATTTGAAGCTCGATTCATGGACAATTTATAGTGAAAATGGTAAAAAGAGATGTCATCAGTAGCAAAAGTAACTTTCATTGAAATCTTTCACGAAATTGACTATATCTCGAAAAATATGTGAAATACGATAAAATGGCATATATACAAGATTGTAGAGAATTTAATTTCTCGCAAAAAAGTTCCAATAAACTTTTATCGTATCTTATATAGTTTTTGAGATATTTGTAAAAATGAAAATGGCTAAAATTTCTAGTTTATTATCGACTTATCTCATTTTACCGCTTATCTACTGAATTTATATTTATATAAATTTCCTGAATAATCAATTTTCTTAATATCACAGTCAAATTGTTCATTGATGGCTCAGGTCAATCCCCTACATAGGTGGAATACACCCATTATTCTCCCCCCGCTGTCGTCGAGACAGTGTTGCCCCAAGAAAAGGGGTTTACACCTCACACCTGTTCTAACTCCCGTGTTATTGATAAAAGAATCACGACGGCCTCACTGGAACTGTTATGCTGACAAACGATCGGTGGAGCTCCTTCTCCAATCCGAATAAATTCACTCACACCACTCTTTCACATTTGCTCCATAGTAGTGTCTTCTATACAGTATCTATATCCTACATATTTCAAGAGCCTTGTTCAGTGTGATAAGATCGATTGAAGTCGACCCCGACATATGAGAAACTAGTGCAGACTAGTGCAACAGGTGTCTATAAACCTCTAGGAGTCGTTCTATTTTTATTTTTATACTTTATTTCTAGAATCATCAATCATTCTTGTATGATCTTATCACAAATTACTAACTCTAAAAGGCTTTTCCAAATTATTATAACTGGAAGATATTGAATTTCTCTTTAAACCAGCTGACTCTTAACCATCATTATGAAAAAACGATTCAGAATCTTGAAGAAACAAGAATAAATTTATCTCAACTACTTAAACTATTATGACATGATGCTAAAAACAATCTTCACACTACTCAACGTTGATAGTCTCAAAGGATAGAGTCATCAGGATAATTATTAGGAGTCGATTTCCCTAGAGGAAACTCTAATGATTCACTAAGCGATCGACACGCTAACTTTCTCCAACAAACATGAGACCACTTGAGGTCTAATGGATTTTATCAGGTGTTAGGGTTATTCCTCGGGGTGTCTTCCGTTTCTTCATTGAAAATTGTGATTATTGTTCATTAACATCTGCTATATTGCTTCTTTTTATTACAGACCAAGACAGATGCAGACGTAATAAAAATGATATCTTACATCCTGATTGTTGCCGGAGCGCTGACTTTTATCGTCAGCTTTCTGGGATACTGCGGTGCCATGTTCGAGTCCAGGTGTCTTCTCTGTGTCGTAAGTTCGTTCTAGTTGACCTCTTATCAATCAAACATTTCTTCTCAATTTATTATAAACTTTTGTCCACTACAATCATTGGGTAATCTTTTTATTTTTCGTGCAGTATGGAATTCTCATTCTCATCGTTCTTATCCTGGAGTGTGTGGTCGTTGGTCTTGCATTTGGAATGAAAGGAGATGTAAGTACAATTTGGTCATTATGCGGTAAAACGAGATAAGTCTATCAAAAAGTTTCATGGAAATCTTTCACAAAATTTATTTTATCTCGAAAACTATGCGAAATACGACAAAAATACATAAGTCCCTTTTTGTAGCGAATTAAATTTCCTACAGATAAGTCTGATGCAATTTTATCGTATTTCGTGTAGTTTTTGCGATATTTCAAAAAATCTGGAAGAATGATTTCGTTGAAAAAAAAAACAATTTGTTAAAAACAAAATTGATTGTAGCTCGAAAACTATGTGAAATACGATACAAATGGATCGGATCTTTTTTGTAGAGAATTTAATTTTCTACAAAAAAAGTTCAATGAGATTTTATCGTATTTCTCAAAGTTGTAGAGATATTTGCAGAAATGAAAATGTCCAAAAGTTTCGATAATTTTTTACTTATCTCCTTTTACCACTTAACGACAGAATTATAACAAAATTGTACATTCATTGATTTAACATCAAAATACTTGATATGATTTAATTTTCAGGCGGAAAAGGTTACGCAGGACATACTTAAATCCACCATAAAATACTACGCAGCAAACGAGGATAAGACTGAGGCCGTGACGGTCACGTGGGACGGGATTATGAACCAGGTGAAGCAGAGCTAAATTGTCATTATATTAATACTCTAAGACAAAGCATAACAATGCACACAGTCATCCTCTTTCTCTCTTCCAATTTTTGATTCTGTTTCATTATGGCTGCATGCCGAGTTGTGTGCACATCATCATGTGCCAGAACACTTCGAAAAGATTTGTTTTTGTTAATACACATACTCTTGATTACATTTGCAGTGGCATTGCTGTGGGGTCGAGAATCCCGACGACTTCCGCAAGTATTCGAACTGGACGTCAGCAGGCAAAATAGTACCAGAAGCATGTTGTATGAAGCAGAATGGACTGTTGCTCGATTCATCCTGTCCAGTCAGTCCAACAGTATCCAATTCTTACCAGCAGGTACAGCATCTTAATCTTATCTTCAATTCCTTATCTTTTTAGAACGAATCAGTGTATGTAGGGATTTAACTATACATCGAGTCATCTATTTTTAGCTCACGTTCACTTTAAATAGTTTTATAATTCATCAAGCCATTATTTACTGTTTTAGGGATGCTTTAAAGTGCTGGCAAATGCCGTGAAGGATCATGCAGCGATAATAATCGGCGTGGCAACTGTTCTGGTTTTCGTTGAATTGCTCGTGATTATCCTGGCGCTGTACCTGGCGTGCTGCTACTGGCGTCCACAACATGGTAGGCTCGGCATTAAAGTTGACTATAAATCATAATCATACCAAAGAAAAAAAAAGAATATATATGTTTCAAAAGCATCTATTGAGTAATCATGAAGGCAATGCACGCGTCTGATTTTCTTTGTCTATTAATTTTTTTTTTATTTTGTTTATGTTTATGTGATGTTTTATTTGTTCTTATTTTGGTTTCTCAATCTATGGGTCATTGAATTTGCAGTTTATCGATGCGTAGAGCCACCCGGCAACGAGTAGAGACACACGGGAATGCTAAAAGTGGGGGTCCGCCACGCGAATTCAATTGAGAAAAACTAATATTACATATTCGTCATATTTTACGTTTCCTTTTCTATTTTTCTTTTTTGTGAATTCATCTGCACTCTTCATATGAGTGTGTGTGTGTGTGTGTGTGTGTATTATTAAGATCCATACGGACACAAACATGAGAACTGTTCTCCCAATTTGGCAGTAGCATAGATGAGTCACGGAACCTCAATTGCGTTTAATTTTACGTTCCGAATGCTGTGAATTGAGAGTCAATGCAGAACGTATCTTCTTCCGTTTTTTTCTTTTTATAACTCTCTTTCTCTCTCTCTCTCTCCTATATTTCTTCATATGTAATCAGAATATATTTGGTGTAAATTGTAAATTGCCGGTTGCATGCCAATGCAATTATTTAAAGTATTCTCTTTTCGTTCCTTTAAATCAATTTAACTACTTAATTCGAGACTAAAATACACAGAAAACTTTTTGGGACGTTGGAAAATAGCGGTGGCTGGGCTTTACACGTATTATTAAATTTTTTTTTTTAATATTTTTTTTTTCTTACAAACGTAAATATAGAATCTTGAGTAACATTGAAATAGCCGGTTTCCTCTCCTTTTTTTATTTACTATATTTCATTCTCTCTCTCTCTCTCTCTCTCTCTTTCTCTCTCTATTATTTAGCTCGCTTCGCAAATCTATTTACAAGAGCAATGCGTTCTTCTAGCTTGCGTAGACGTGTCGTCGAGGCAGGCCTGGTGAATCGATGATGGTGAATAGAGAGGATGACGGTTCGGTGAAGTATATATAAGTCTCTTCTCTTACTGTACTCATTCAATTGACATTATCTCTCTTGTTTTCATTGTTATTTAAACTCCTGTATTTCGTTCTCTATCATTTTCTTATTTTTTCTGGTAAAGACAAAAAAAACGAAGTGAAGGTGTTAATTGACAATTGACCTCCCACGGGGGCGTTGCTGTCTCTGTTGTTGCATCGCTCTCCGTCATCAACTTGCAAACCTCGAAACTTCAAAGTCATTTAACAGACACATTGTATTCCATAGATGTTATTAACAAGAATGTTGTAATAATAGGCATGGTGTTGTAGTTTTTAATGATTTCAATTCGGTATTCATGCATGTTTTTCATGTGTTTCATTGAGGCTTTGTCTCTCGTTTTTTTTGGTACGTTTTCATTTTTTAATCAATAATAATAAAAACCAGACGACAGTTTGAGGTAACGAATAACGAGCGGATGTTGGTGTGGGCGAGATTTGCGTCTTGGGATAGGCATAATTTACTCGGAGCATATTCTGATGTGCTACTCATGGAGCTGCTCGCTCATCCAATTAAAGCAGGTTAATCGAATTTAGGGTACCCTCTAAGCATCGTTGATGAGATAAACCCGCGGTTATTATTTTCCACTTCCTCGAGTCTTCTGTCGCATCATTTGCCTGTTAAGTAAATCAAAAAAAAAAATTTAGTATAATTTTAGAAGCTCGTGAGTGAGGTCACTGTGTTACATCAATTTGTTGACTGGTCTTTGACATCTTCCTGTATATGAGAGAGGCATCTTATTCTAGCTTTAAGATTTTCTATTCCAAAATAGTTTATCTATTTAAATGCACAATCTACCATTGTTCAAAGTAATTTCATGTTCATTTACATTGTGAAATGGTGAAGGTTTTTTTTTTTGTAATTGACTACTCGATAAATCAGTAGTGAAGCGGTAAAAGGAGATAAATCAAGATAACAGTTTCATTAAAAATTTTGACAAAATTCATTATGTCTCGAAAACTATGGGAGATACGACAAAAATACCTTTTTTGTAGGGGACCTTTTTTGTAAGGAATTTAATTTCTGACAAAAAAGGTTCTATGTACTTTTATCGTATCTCGCGTAGTTTTCGAGATCTCAAAAAATTTGGATGAATGATTTTTTTGAGAGAAGACAATTTGTTAAAAACAAAATTGATTATAGCCCGAAAACTATGCGAGATACGACAAAAATGCAAGGAACCTTTTTTGTATGGAATTCAATTTCCTACAAAAAAGGTGTTATAAGATTTTATCCCATCTCTCGTAGTTCTCGAGATAACTCGAAAAATGGGATTCCTAAAATTTTCGATAAATTTTCAATTTACTTTCTTTTTACCGATTCACTACGAAAATAGTCTCGCCCATAAAAAACCATTCTTCCGGTATTTAATTCAATATATTTTGAATTACAATGATTCAAGAAGGGAATGTGTGATAAGCTAACGCGTCACAACATAATCGAAAAGCCAGAACAAGTGCATTGGACCGGTTCTACCACGGACTATTTGCGCAAAATATACTTCCTCCTGTTTTGCATGTTCCAATATCTCTAACTATCACTTTTAAATGATTTTAGCCGACATTACCACAATAATCAACAGAGCACAAAGGGTGGTGGTAAAATCGGTAACACAATAATATGTGCAAAAACAATTGACTAATATATGTATATATATAATTTCCTACTTTTTTTCTATAACAAATCAATAATGACTTTCGTTTTCTTTTTAATCTTAATAGTCAATTCACGACGAGCACTCTAGAAATTTTCATTACAGTGGTAACTTGTTGGTGCTGCTGCTGACGAGGCGTAAAGAGCATGGATCTGTTGAGTAGTGCCTCATAGCATTCGCACGTTGAGTCCGTAGAGGTCCTGTGCCTTGCTTGCTTGAAAAACAGAAAGAAAGATATGAAAAAAAACAAAGCGCCAACTTTAATAAAAAAA
>JABSMT010032465.1:0-15483 GCA_018902335.1 Eumacrocentrus americanus | reverse complement strand
TTTTCTTTTCTGAGGAGTCACCTCGGTCGTCTTTTGATCCTTCTCGCGAAATCCACGAGCGCAGTTTTAGTCGTGATACACCTCGACCTAGAGCACGTTTCTCAGCGTCGTAAAGACGATTTCGAGAACTGTTATTCATAACCAGATAACGCGACTTGCATCACGTACTATATCTTGTCTGGAGATTTGGATAAGTCCTCGGTAAAGATAAGAGCATGAAGTGTCTTTTACCACTGTGAGGACAATGACATATAATCGCAGATTTACTGAATGGCTTTTTATAAAGATTATAGTTAGATAACTATAATCTTTATAAATTTGGTTCGTCTGTCTGTTTGTGTTTTGCTATTCATTCAGACTCCCCATAAGAAGGGTAGTAATGGAAAGCCCTGGAAAGTATGCAACACCATGTTATTTGTTTTAGAAAGGGCTAAGGGATTTGTCTGGAATGTTCTGGAAATTCTTAAAAACTTTTCAAAGTCCTATAGGATCTGTTTTGGATGTTTCTGGAATACCATAATATTATACTGAAAAACCATTGAACAAAAGTGAAGAAATTTTCCTTTATCATCTGTCAATATGGAGATGGACATTGCTGGAAATGGAATGGAAGTTGTTTGGCGTGTCTTTCTTATCTCAAACAAGGGTCTGGACATTTAAAGAATGCGTTGCCTCACTCTTCTTGTCTAAATGACTCGAGTCTATTCCACCCAGAATGTCCTCCTTTCTCTCCTCTTGCCTTTTCAGCCACATCCAAGATTACGTGGTCCTTTTTTCCTTCCTGAGAGATTATCACCTCGGATCGATCTTTCAGCGTGACTGACGCCCGGAAGGAAGACCGATGGCACCGATCTACGATTCTCCCGTGGGATTGTTTCCTCGATGGTGAAAAAGGAACGAATGAAAGAGAGAACTCTCCTCCATTCTATTCTCGCAAAAGACAGCAAGAAAGACTCCGGGAAAAGGATTGCCGGAGTAGAGGAGATGCGGGAGTAAAAGTCAGGAGGGGATGTCTGCAAAAAACACGACGAAACAGGGAAGAAAAGACTGTTGGACAGTCGGAGATGCGAAGAAAAAGAGTGGTGAAAGAGGCTAAGAATTGTCTGCACGACAAGGAGCAGACACGACGGAGTGCAGAGCTATTATAGATTTACCATTAAAACCGTCGCGAGTGGATGACATCAAAAGTCCCAGTGGGGAGTGAAGAGATAAAAAAGAAGACATGGAAGTCGTCGTGGGCTGCAATTGACTCGCGAACAGAGTGAAGAGCTTTGCAAAAACCCAAAGAGAGAACGATAAATGGGGAAATTATGTTGAGGAAAAAAAAAAACCGAGTTTTCTTTTCTTTTTTTTTTGGCTTGCAAAAGAGTTTGTGAATACACTGCATTGAACGAGTTGAGAGTTGTACCACTGGTTTTTATGCCTATTCATATAATATTTAGAATGAAAGTTTCATTTTTAATTCAGTCACGTTGCAAAAATAATGAATATATTTGTATGTATATAAATTCATTTGAATATATGTATATACACTCTATAAATGTATTTACTCTCTTAAGAGTAAACTGCAGTTATTATACGTTCAACATGAAAGCCTCTGAGGCGAATCATCAGTTTTATCTAACCCTGAAATGAAGCGATAGCACAGAGAAAAGCCAGAGTATAAGATTAATAGCAAGATAGTAGTCTTGCAAGAGAGTATATATAAGCAGAGGAAAAAAAGCTCATTTCGCCTGCGTGCTTCTTCTTTCTTTCGCCAGTGTGGAGACGATGGAAGAAACTTCTTTGCACTCGACTCGTCGGTGTGCTTGAGACGAAAGAAAAAAAAACGAAGAGACGAGCGCGAGAGTCTAGACCGATTAGTGTTTGGTCGCCGGAACTTCGAACGAGCGGGCGTCGCGTAGAAATTTCGAAGACGCAAGCCCAAACTATAAGAGGAATACGGCGCCGGAAGTAGCCCCAGGCTTGGCGGAGCATGGAAGAGATAGCGCAAAGAGAGCGGGGGTGCAAAAGACAAATAGAATTCGGAAAAACTTTCTGTTCGTACGGAGATTTAATAGCCCGTAGATTCGCATAGCTATATGTATAGACTGAACCGGAAGTAAAGACGAATATACCAACTATTTCCGATGAATGCTCCATCCTGGTTTGTGCAGACTTCATAAAAAAATGAATATTGCCTTAAAAGCATTATGACTTGATTGGTTAAAGTACTGTAAAATCGAATAACTCCATTTGAAATGGGTAATTTCTATATTAATTACATGAAACACTGTCGATATTGATAATAATAAACTGAATAAATGTCAGGTAATGGAATTGAACTAGTTCGAACACTTGTCAACGAGAGTTACTAATCAAGTTCCGCGAATCAATTCGATATCTCATTTACCCTCGATACGTACATAGCAGTGTCGAACATTTTCCAGCAGTTTGATTCACCGATAAAGTGTCAGAGGTTCTCGACCCCTTGTGATTTTTCTTGATGGCAAGCGAGAACCATTCTTCAACGAAAGAACATATCTCTCTCGCCTATTTTCACGGTATAATAACATCGCATTCCCAAGCGCGTGTTTGACTTCCTACTTCCGCTATATTCTTTTTCAACACGAAAAAACATCTCACTCTTTGTATCACTCTCTATATAAAATAAATTGATTTTCACGAATCCCTACCAGGAAAGATTCTTTCGTCGATGTTCTATCAGGCAATATAGAACAAAATTGTCTCCCTCCTCCACCGTAATTCCCTCCTCCATTTCCGAACAAAGCATCAGAAACATTCCCGGAGGGTAGAAAAAAGAATCCCCTCCGATTAATACGCATCATCTTACTCACTTCCTTCACTCATCGTCTCGTCCTGCCAACCGGTCTCGCATATAATCTCACTTAAGCCCGATCGAGTCTCCTTTCCGCGTGTGGAGTATTATATATAGTGGTATAGAGTGTAGTGTCTTGGACTACGCTCTTCAAGGTGAGAGACCGCGAGGGACGCGAAGCAACATCGAAGGCGTATCAAGTGTGATTTCCCTGGGGCCGAGTCGGCCGATCAGACGATCGAGTGGGTGGTTGAAAACCGCACTGGGAAACCTAATATCCCGGGGTAACCACCCTCGACAAAAGACCAAGGAGGGAGTAGTATTGGTACTGGGCGCGGAAACTCGAGATCCTTCGCCGAAGGAACTTCATTCGAGTCGAGCGAAAGACGAGAGAAGCATGTCTGTCGTTCTCCGACGCTTAATCGACGATATCCCTCCCTTTCTCTCACCCTCTATACAACCCTCTCAATCGATATCTTGTCGTTGGGAGAATAGAGAGATACTCGCGGGGTCTCAATAGTAAGATAGGATAGCATTCCTCTCCGCATGGAAATCATTCCCGTTGATGGTAAAGGAAAACCTCAAAAATCCATTTCGCGCGGACCATTAGACACTTCACGTTGGCCAAACACACTCGGTTCCAAAGTAAACTTGAAATTCTTCACGACTTTTGCGCGCGTGGATTTACTACAGTAGAGCTTCGTGATGCCTCTTGTGCTGCAGCCAGCAGCTCTCACAGCGCACGCGAAAGCAAATGCCCTCGTATATTATATCTCATGGAAATAATCGCAGAGTTAAAAGCAATGGGCGCCAAAAAAAGAATACAGCAGTATAGTATATATATGATACTTATGAAAAGTGGGGGCAAGAAGGTGAGGGGGCGTGTAATGGCTTTCGTTTTGGACTCCCCAGAGGGAGAATGAGATCGACTCACCTTGCCTCTTTGGCATGTGCGTGCCACGACTGGTCGATCATTATTTTACTCTTGCTTCGCATTTTTATTTTATTATTTTTTTTTATCTGTCATTAATTCTCGAGCCCGCATCCGAAAAACACAGATGTAATTTGGATTTTTCCCATGGAATTCATTCTCTCTCATGGGTATATTTACAATAAATTTTCGAAATTCGAAACGCGCCTGTTTGGATCACGATAATAAAATAATTGGTATTAACGGTAAAGCGAGGAATTGGATAATGATATTCGAGCTTGAGTGGATAAAGCGCAATTTTGTGGTGGGACATTTGTGGCTTCGGTAATCATGCACGCATATATTTTGAGTGTATTCAGTATATACATATACTTATACGTCTGTATAGGGAACTGGGGTACAATAATTAATAAATGCGGTTTTTAGTTGATAACGCATTATAGATATACTCGACGCCGGTATAAATATACACTAGCGGACTTAATTATGTGAGAGGAATCTATAGATGTCTGATTATTAATTCCCAACTTGATTAGGCATATATACATATAGATTGAGATATACATAGTCACTAAGGTTTCGAGTCGTATACATACTAAACAAGAAATAGAATGTTTATCAACTAAACTCGTCTATCCATTAACATCCATCTTTCCGTATTGATAGGGAACAAGATAAAATTTTTCCCGAGTGGTTGTTAATGCGTTAGCATGCCTGACGATATACCCAAGATAGAAATGTGACACACCTCTCGATGTGTACACAGTTATCTTCGCCTTTGGACTCGGGAAATTCTTGTCCGAAGTGGTTTACAAATGTATCCGAAGATAAGGGTACAATATTGGTCGAGGAAAAAGGCCCGATCAGCTACTCAAGATCCCAGAGGAGCCTCCAATAAATTTCTTCGTTTCTCTCTGATCTTTAAGAGCCCGACGGTATATGTAGCTCTGAACTACATGCGTGTGCCTTCAGTCGCATCAAGAGAAGCTAATATAACACTTTATTGCTCTTTGCAAGCAGATATATATATTGTACATATACTTGGTTGATCGTTCAGTCAGAGAAATAACAGATACATGCACCAACACATGCTTGGATAAATCGGCGTTAAATTGTCTTTCGCAAATACGCGTGCTATTGCCTCACTAACGCGGATGGTATACGCGCATGTACAACGAGATAGGAATGCAAGCCTCCCATCCAAGTATAGCGTTCATTGAACTTGGATAAATCAATTTACCTATGAAAGTATAAATGTGATAGAGATGACTTCAGGACACACAAAAAATATTACAAGATTCCGTCAATCGTCCCTTTTCGTGTCACTTACTTTCAACTGAAGCGGAATGAGGGTTCCAAGGGAAAAAGAAACTCGAGTGGATTCCTCCGAAGACAATTCCCTGGACGGTCGACTTTTCACAAAATTAGGTTTTCCAGTGAATCCAGTGAGCGAGCGTTTGCCTTTGAACTCGCCACTCCCCTCGCACACTATTACTACTACTACTGCTACTACAACTACTATCACTCTGCTGATGCTCGGTCACAAGAAGAGGCCTGCTGTCAGAAGCCACTGAAGAAATTCGATTTCTCCTCCTTCTCTTTGGGCATGTGTGCTTATTACCGAGTTCTCTCTGGTCTTCTTCAGTGCTTCTCGACCTCTGCATGAACTCCCTCGAGGCTCTGTGAGAGAAGAAAAAAAAAGTCAGTCAAGCTACTTTGCTTCAATTAATATTCGCCAACGCTGATAATTAATGCAGAAGAGACAAGCGAGTGAGGGATGTGACAAGAGGCATTCTAGAGTAGCCTGTAGTTACATACTCTACAACATTGTTGGATATAGATGAGATCCCTGGAAGTAATAGTAATAGTAGTGCATCCATCAGTCGACATGCCCCTCACCACCATCGGGCATCTTAACTTCAACATCATAGACAAGCACAGCGATATTATTTGATCGAGAGTGCTCGCGAATATTTCGTGCACAGTGTGTGCGTATACACTACACTGGCATCAAACTGTAGTTATACTTAGGCCACAACCAGACCTCCAGAAGCACCTAACTGTATATGCCGTCGGCAGCCCGACTGCTAATCGAGTTATCGATCCTCCCTCAACCGAGTTAAGAGTCGACGTCTGTACTTATTGCATCTCCCATTTGTACCAGAGGACGAGACGATGACTCTTCTTGTCAGGTACATTTCGCATAATTTCATTTCATTTTTCACCGCCTGAAAAAGCTGTTGGAATTAATGTAAAATGAAATAGGAGACGAAATGAAAGTCTATATTTATAAGAGATGTGGGTGGATGGAGGGGGTGGCTAGAAAAAGAAACTGTTGAAAATTTTTGTCGACAACAAATATATGTAAGAGGTAAAAATAAAATGCATGAGTTCCTTTTTTACTCGCGACTGAAAAGTTCCCGATTGAAGCGAGGCATCCCGTCGGATTCCTGTGTATATCCCGTTTTGTTTCGAACAAGATGCCTCCTCCCATCAGGGGCGCTGCTTGAATTCACTGGGAGGTAAAATCGCAGGTAGGCGGCTCCTCACAGATTCGGCTTCTGAAAGAACGCGTAGGTTTGTTCATACCGCGTTTGTCAGACAGCATTTGGAGGGTGGGTGAAGAGAGACACAGTGGTAGACAGAATGGATGGCAGCAAGGGCGGCGGAGGGGGCATATATACCGAAGAAAAATTCCAATATGCCTCGAAAGTCGCTCGAGCGTGCTTGGAATGCATTCGAAGCTTTGATTGTGCCACGGAAGCATATTTTTCTTCTACTTCCGATATTGCACACAGAGCTTCTCTCTTTATAACTGCGTGCCTACGACTCTACTTCTCTACTCTTCCTCTTTTTATATCGAGTTCTTCATTGGGGAATGTCCGCGAATGCACAGGATACATCTGAAACTTTAATATTTCACTGGAAGCTTAGTGCTTCCACTTGACGATCATATATCCTTATATCTCGAGAACCGCAAAGTTCATTCAACTTACCTCACGCGGTTAAACAATCATATAAGCTTCTTATTAACGTCTCGTTCTCATGATTCTCTGTCTTCTTCTATAATTCCAGGTGATGCGTGAGCTGCGCGAGAACTGGTTGAAGAAGCCCAACAAATATTGCCACTGGTAGTTATGCAGGTGTAGCCACACACGAGGCATCCTCTCGTGGTTCCTCTGCAAAGTGATTCAGCAGTTGAAAATAAAAAGAATAAATAATAAACAAGTGGAAAGTGCGTGAGTGCAGACAATTCAGACAAACGAGATCTTTTTGAAACGATACAATAAATAATCTTGATATGTTATATTAAAAGTGGGCAAAATAGATGATTAAATTTGGTGTGACTGGTGTAGTCAAAGACGAACGTAGGTCCCCAAGTGACGTACCCTGTACCGGGGTACGGTAGAACGTCGACGAGAACCAGCATCAAGATAAAGTCACCGGTCTTGCCGCCGCAGGATGAGCAGGATCGGGACCTGCCGTTAGTGGTGGACACCGCTGTCGGCGCGCACGGGTCTCCGGGCCGAGAAGGGGGCCCCGTTTACGGCCCCCCAACGGGCCAGGCAGATGCAGTGAACCAGGAGCCACAATCAAGGACACGCGCTGCCGATTCAGTCGATTTCGCTGGTTGTACAGGAAGACACACTCACTCTACTGCTGACACACGTGGAAAGCTCGTTAAAATCCACCACAGTCAGTCAACACACTGGGACAAAGTCCAAGAACCTGCCAATCCAAGTAACTTGAACATTAGACCGTCTGGGGAGTGTTTGGTAAATCCACTCGCTGTTCGCACGGATCTCATCGAGGCAGTGGTAACTCGGACTAGTTCACTTGGAACTTGTCGAGTGGACGGTGCAACTGGTGTCCAGCAGTTTCCCGTTTGCACCAGAGTCATCGTTCCCCCTGAGAACGTAGTGCGGCGAACGACGACTAACAATATTAGTAGCAGTAACAATAACAAGAGTCACAGGAAATTCATTGAGATCCTAGAGGGATCCAATCAGACCATCCGAAATATTAACGAGAAGCTTCTAACTATTGCCCGAGCCATGACGCCAACTTGGTCTATGCGCTTACTGGGCGTGAGTTGCGGTTCAGTTGTTTGTGCTTGGGGGCTGTTACTGATTCTCTCTGTTCTTGGAGGCGCTTCTCATGACACTGGAATCGGTGGCTATGACTTTGACAGTGCTGGAACTATGGAGGATCTCAATAGCGCCAGGTGTCCGTGGGCCTGTTCCTGCGAGGGACAAGAACTGGACTGCTCCGAGAGAGGACTCACTCAAGTTCCTGGAGACTTAGCTGTTCTCGCCGAAAAACTGTAAGTACAATGTTTGACTTGCCGGAAGCGTATAACTTCCATTATACAGTAATTAAGGAAGCGGCTGTAATCAGACCATGATTATGCAAAATGTTGATGCACCGACGGGATTCGAACCCGGCCTAACCAATGACTGTGTCTCAGTAAACTAGCGTGCTAACCACTGACATGAGAGTATAACCAATTGGACTGATATGTAATTTTCATGGATCTTTCTGCTACATTCAAGTCTTCGAAAGAATCATTTTCAATCTGGTTATGAACTGACAATGGCCACAAAAGTGTCACCTAATGCCACACTAACATCGTTATTGTAGACGCGTTGATCAGTCTTTCTCAATATCGTGTAACAGAATAATTCGTAGGTTTTATCTTATGATAATAATTCAATTCCATCCAATTCTCTAAACTAGGAAAATGTAGAGAATGTTGGAGGCTGCTCTCCACGACCACAGGGGAATGGTGATGCGGTCATCACATAGTATCATTGTCTAGATCTAGTGGTATGATAGCTGATGTTTATTCTTGCTCCGACATACGGGTCATCAAGTTTCTGATTACCATAAATGTCTAGAGGCGTCATAGTATCAAACGAGGCAACACGACAGAGATCGCAAGGCGAGAAGTGAACGAGCATGTTTGCCGAGTGTTGCACTTGTGGTTGCTCCTTCCAAGGGGATGGAGGAATAATCAATGGGACGATCCGTGGCGTCTAATAAATTCGCGGCAGTGTACCAGTGGGCTATTAACGATGTCCATCGAATTAGCATACGATTAATATGCCGTCGACGAGTGTGGAAAAGGATGGAATAATTAAATCCTCGAAACGCATTAGCACGCCTGGGGAATCCGTGTGACGCATACATGCATACAGTGTATATAGACAGAGTCGTGAGCCGTCCCATGAAAAACCGGCTCGTCGTGCTGCAGCAGCTCCCGGGACACTCGGGAACCTCCTGCCATTAATACCTAATGCCTTATTAAGCGGGATTATGAATATTTAAATCTCTCCGGCACCCCTCTCGTTTGTAACCCCATGCGTTTTGCGCTGTCGAGGGATTTGCATGCTCTATCGATCCCCCAACTTTCGGCCTCGCGCTTTCTCTTCGTGTATACGCACAGGTCCATATCCTTTATTTAATTAAGGCGGTATGCTCCCACAACGCGCCTTCCCATCTGTCTCCCCTCGTTAATTGGCACGTGATAACGAAAGATACTCTTCTTGCCTTTGTATAACCTGTACTCCTTAATTCCTTCGGGTTCTTTACACGTATGTGTGTGTATACGTATATCTGTGTATGTGCTTATCCACATACCAAGATATCCAGTATAGGGCTGTTTATACAACGTCAAACGACACTCCCATTTCTCCAACTGACTTCTTCAAACTTTGAGATGAGTTATGACTGCTTCAGGTCTGCTCTCACGCTCACGAAAATTTTGCCTTTGATCCAGACAAGTCGGAATGCTAATTGACGAGCAGATTAACACGAACGATAAGGGAGACAGTCGTAAAATCTTGAGGGCACGCGGCTACAACATATACCCGGACCCTGTCTATTTCTTAACAACGATCCACAGCTGCATTTCTTTTTTTACTTCCCTCCCACGTGGCTCTGTCTCGAAGATCATTCCGATTGATTGAGAGGCCCTATACCTACCTGTTAGTTTAGGCATCTCGATACAGCGATAGAGAAGGATGGAAACCAGATGTCTTGTGTTTCTACATCTGATATATCTCGTCTGCTGTCTTTTTTTTATCCTTTTAAACATGACGAAAACGTCAAGCGCAACAGACTGGATATGTCCATCTATACGAATCAACATCCAACTGTTGAAGTGACGCCTGATGGTCGAGAGCCGGAATGTTTGCGTGCTTTCACCTCGGTAGTAAAATTTACGGGGAATTATTACGGTCATGCGTGTAACCGCGACCGAACGGACAAGGCCGCAGATTCGAAAACCCTCTCTGCTCGCTCTTCTCTCTTTCTCTCTGTCACTTTCACTCACGTATTAAATGACTGGTATATTTATCTACAAGCAATTTTGTGTATACCAGAGAGGGTTGCACATATACCACAGGTCCAGGTGGATTAATGGAACTTTTAGATTTATGATCAAGCGCAGCCTTCAGGTATAACTGCACGTGGTCGTTGGCCACAGGCAGGTATTCCTTTCAGAATATTCGAATTTATTATTGATCAATATTCTCATTAACCTGAAGGTAATTGGTATACGGTATGTTCAAATTGCACTTTGAGTTTACCTTGATAAATTCATGGTAAAGTAACCATATATATGATTCGGTTGGTTACCGCATGAGCCACTTGGCATTTTTTCGATTTGCCTGCGTAAACAGTAGTTGAAAAAGCAAACACGCTTTGGGGGCTTGCTTGAGTATGCTTCCGATACCATGTTTTCCTAAGTAACATTCCATAGGTTGTAACGTGACGCTTTGGCTCCTATGCTGCAGAGTAGACATTGACGCAGATGTATGAGAGGAGAATTTCTCGGAACACAAGAAGTGTGTGAATAACACTGGTATATAGGTACTAAATGAAACTCTATATTGGACGCAAATTGCTTCACCATTTTGCTTGTAAATAAATGATCTTGCTTTTCTGCAGTTCATACAACAAACTCAATGGCATACTACCCGAAGCCCTAAAATTCTACTGACAAAAGCCACGCATGCATGGACTACAATGTCGATGCCTGTGCATAGTAGACCTAGAGGGAGTAGAGACCCAGGGAAGCTCGGCAAAGGCATTGGACGCACGCACGGACAAATTCGTGGCGTGCTCGGCTCGATTTCAAAAGTTATGTTGTCCCAGGGGGAAGCGCGTCGAATCGCATTAAATATTTATGTTCCTGGTCGAGGCGTACCTGCGAGTCGGGCTCGACCCTTGCAAGCCACGGGGCGCACGAAACGTTCCTCCGTAGAATTTTTTTTCAGCGATGCAACGTCGACGACCCACACAGCAATTCTAGATTTATATTTCATTGATCAAGAGTTCATGCATGACGGACTTCGATCATACGTATATTAGTGTCATCGACTTTGTGACGAAAAATGGGCAGTGGAAAATACATAAGAGAATGTCGAAGAGAAGATGAATCAGAGTAGAGCTAGGGACTGTCTGGTATAATGAACAAAAGTTTGAATTGTTGGACGAGTCGATAGCTCGGAGTCGACCCATGCAAAGTCTATTTTCCGTTAAACGGCTTTGTAATTCTCCACACGATTAGTCCGATACGGTTCGATGCATGTTCACGTATCGGTGTCTGTTCTCTGTCCCTGTGACATCAAAGATCCTTGCTCTCTCCTTCTCATGGCGCGACATGTTGAAATTAATGGTTCAAAAGGGTCACGTCAAACGAGGAATTATTCAAGGGATTGTTGATTTTTAATTCCTTTTTTTTCTGTTAGGTTTTCATGGAAGATTCTTCCATATTGTCGGTGATTTTTCTGTCATGACGACCTTTTTTCTCAAACCCTGGGCGTGGTTTTTCCGTGCCGATAATTTTTAGGGAGCTAAATATGCCAAAGCCACCGAGTCTCGCCGCCGGGAATTAATTTTCTCCAGGTATAGTTTCCCGGGTTTGAACTCACGGTTCAGCCAACGTTCCCGAACGTGATCGCGCATTGCGTTGCCGCGTTCACGATTTTGGACAATTACATCGACCGACACCCCCCTGGGGCCTCGTGTGTTTCTGGCGTGCTTATGCGCGGACACGACCCCCGGGGGCAGTAGACAGACATTCGACAGGGAGAGTATAGGAACATAAGGCAGAGAAAAAAAATGTGTGTGTGTGTGTGTGTGTGTGTGTGTGTGTGTCCATGAATATATAAACGGACGCACCGTAAAATTTGCTTACTTCCATTCGAATTCGAAATTTAAAAGTCGAAATGTATTCCTAGAAGTGTATTAATAATTCAGGAGCTGCGACAAAATTTTCCAAGGTTTTCTGGTTATTCTCTTTGCCACTATATTTTGTACCAGAGTCATATAATACTCGAGCACAAGGCACTCTGTTATGCGGGAAGTGCATACAATGCCCCGAGAAATTTGTAGGTCTCCGAGACAAATCGCGGATAATTATCCTACGGACCCCCGCTTATATGATTAACACTAGAATTATGATTATACTTGGCTGTAGTATACGGAGAGCTGCAGGACAAATTGGAAGTGGGCCAAGTTCGATTGAGACGACTTTTGCCGCATGGCGTGAGCAGATTGGCGATAAATCAGCATCAAGACCCGACGAGTAAAAGAGAAGGCTGGTATATACATTTAGGTAACAGTATGCACATGTATACATACAGCCACTATCAGCCCTACCGCAACGCGGGCTTTATAACTGAATGACGCCAGTCCCCGCGTTGTCAACGAACAAATCTCCCCGTTTGCTCTCGGTCGGCGTCCATTGTCAAGGGATTAAGCAAGAAGATTGCGCAGCAAGAGTGCCCAGCAGCAGAATATAACACGAGCCTGAATTTTCATTTCTCAACTATACACACATCACAGGGTGCATCTCACGTCATAATAAACTTTGGTACATAGTCTTTCATGATCGCATGGAAATATATATTTGCGCGAGCATAATTTCTTATTCTCGGCGAGGTATATGCTTATCCACCATAACGCAAGGATTAATGTCTCTGATAGCCAATCGCAATAAAGATACTGATCGGTCATTAAATTATCACTCAATATCCCTCTTGTACGAGACTACACATAGGCGCAATTGCATAGTGTCGTGACGCATACACACCTCTATAATACGTATGAGCTCTTTACGAGCCAGAGTTTATGCGCGTGTGAGTGATGCGATGAGAAAATAAAAAATTAAAGTAAAAAAAAGATGACACAGTGTATGCAAGCATGGCAAAAGGTCGTATAAGACCGTGCGGACGCGTTGCACATCCCAAGAATTATTCTTCCAAGCATCGTTGTTGCTAACACGAGGAAAGGGGATCCCCGTGCAGTTGTGGCGCGAGAAAACGCCGTTCCTTCAACCCCAAAATTTATTGCCACGCCGGTTACAAGCTCGCTCAAGAAGCTTACATAAAGGCTTCCCTCACTCTTTCTCCCTATTTTTTTTTTCGTCGATGTTTTCCTGCACCCATGCGACCGTGAGCGTATTTCAGTCGGTGTGTGTATATAAACTCTGCAAAATCCCTAGCGCTCCCTTGTTGGCCACAAGAAAAAATGGCCTCCGAATGCCATTTCCATGCATTTCCCACTCTATACTTTCGCGGGTGTTTTCGCGCTCGGCGTCGTATAGTCGTCGCAAACCTTTGACCCCAGGATATCTCTCACCACCACGGGACATTAACATTTATATTACTCGTCCCTCTCCTTTCTGCGCGTTTCCGCGTGGCATTCGTTCTTTTTTCTTCACTCGTCTACTCTCTCTCGACTTGGCATCCGCTCCGGGGGCGCCGCTCTAAATTTTCGGGCAATGCTCGTATACGCGTGCACCCCGCTGAGCGCGCGGTCACCTCCCTATTATTTTTCGCGGCCCCTCGTTTCGTCTTTTCGGGCGTTGAGAGGACCACGAGGGATGTACTCCATGGAGATTCGATCGAGCGAATGAAAAAACGACGGCTCTGAGGGTGGCGCGCGACCTATAACGTCCTCGTAGGTATTATATGGTTGGGTTAAATGCTCCGTGTGAGAAGTCGATCGTTATTATACAGCGGAAGAACACTCGGGATATATATGTATACGTGTATAGTATAAAGAGGGGTTGCGAAAGAAAAGGCGGACGACGAGAGAACGGCGATGGTATGTACTTGAGTTAGCTATAGCACTAGGGGGTACTCCAGGGGCTGCTTTGCACCTCGATTACGCAAATTTTATAGACGTAGACTTGGCCATCTCCATGCCATGCTCAGACCACTCGCTCGTCGATATATAATAGATAAAATTCTACGTCGAGTGAAAGTTAATTGACTGAGTGCATATCGCATAAACAAGTCGATCCGTTTTGCTGACAAGCCAAATAGCAATATCTCAGACACTAACAATTTTCTTGATCACACGTAATTAACGAAGAAAAAAGTAGTTCTTGAGAAAGGAAAAAGAGGACATACAAAATCGATACAAAATTTTCTATAATAACACATCGAAATTTTTTAGGGATTTCTATCTAGTTGCCTTATTATTAATTAATTATTAAGGATATCAATTCTATAAAACAGAGATTTCGTAGAGCAATTGTAAACTTTGGGAATTAATTCAATAGTGAAGCGGCAAAAGGAGATAAGTCGAGATAACTTTTTCATTCAAATCTTTAACGAAATTGATTATAATTCAAAAACTATGTGAAATACGAGAAAAATGCAAAGGACCTTTTTTGTAGAGAATTCAATTTCCTACAAAAAAGGTTGAATAAGATTTTCTTGTATCTCTCAAAGTTTCCGAGATATTTGTAAAAATAAAAGCGTCTAAAATTTTTCATAATTTTTGAGTTATCACCTTTTATACCGCTTACACTACTGAATTTCTCCTATTGTTACTCATCAACATCATTTGAAATCTTTTTAAATTAATTTCGACCGCGGTTAAACTCTGGACTATAAAATATTTAGACATATGCCTAGTAATATGACCCTTGAAGAAACGCAAATGGCATCACGCGACGTGAAGGATTCACTCGAGGGAAAAGTCTGTGTGCAATGTGAATGAGATTGGCGGATCAGGAGGAGTTGAGAGGCAAGGTGGAGAATGAAGATAGAACAGTGTGATGGTAAAGGGGAAGTGGTGGTCCAGCATGAGAAAGGATGGACAAACAAGAGGAGAGCTCATCGCACGGGGTCCAAACCACTGTCAAAACAAGTTGGGTCCTTCTCTATACTCATCGTCGTGAGGAACCTCTTCGAGCATATATACCTATACTTGATGCTCTTCAGGTTTCTTGTTCTGTCTTCTTTCGTTTTCTCCTCTCTCTCTCTCTCTCTCTCTCTCTCTCTCTTATTTGGTCACTCGCTCGTCGATTTGTCTGTCTCTTCTCGCGATATTCGAGACTGCGTCTTCTGGTGCCTGCTACTTTGTTATTCCTCCTCGGATTCCTGTACGGGGTGTGACAAATAGCGGAGCTCTCGACGAGTGTGTTATTTTTTTTATTACAATGTTTCGGGAGACATGCTGAATAAACTCGGCAGCTGGACGGGCTTCTTGTCCTCAGATAAAACAAGTTCACATGGGAATGAAATGACTTAATCAGCTCCCGCGTGTCTTGTACACACGCAATCATTTTTTAATGCTGTAAAAGAGCAATGTTAGACACTTAATTTATCGACTTTCCAGGCTCCTTCGATCGTTCAATCAAGTGCATTACGTATGTACCATGAATGAAAATATCCCAAGCCTAATTATATAAATTATATACATTTATTATATT
>JABSMT010032354.1:0-15514 GCA_018902335.1 Eumacrocentrus americanus | reverse complement strand
CAAATTGTAATTCATTATTATTTTTAAAAATTGAGACCAATATCACAGGTGTAGCCTCAAGAAATCGAGGCTCCAGTGCGATTATATTAGCAAAAAAAATATCAACAAATACGTCTTTGTAGGTTTTTTTTTCAAAAATGATTTTCCAGGCATTTTTGTGCTTCGTTTAAAATCAAAATTGCGCGCGTTTATCGGCAGCAGCGCTACTTTTATCAACTTAAGGACCACATCACTATATCTGGACATGCATATGCATATGTATTAGTATTCAATAACTCAGAGTATTACTCGTCTTTTGATTAGTTTCTACTTCTGTGGACCAAGCAAAGAAACTCCTAGAGGTATGTAGAATTTGTATTTGCACAAGAAGAAAAGAGATATAAATACAAGCTTGGCGATCGGTGACACACTTGTCTACATGTCACATATGTGTACATGTGTGCGTACTATCTGCTCACCATAGTTGGCGCCAGCAGTAGTGTCGGACCCGCACATCCAGACATGACGGAGATCGGTCCAGACTGGCCGGCCAGAGTCAAGAGTAGTCCAGTAGACAGTAGCCCGGAAAGTGCACAAGACAGCACCAGAGTGGTCCACATATGTATACGCATGTATATATCAAGGTAGGATCTTCATGTTTTTCTCAGTCCCTTACATTTTTCACGCTCTATATCTGTATTATAAGACGAAACATTGTACATCTGATACCTGACGGTGCTTTTTTACCGCTGATATCGTCAATGTTAATAGTCATTTGAACTCTATCATGGACAGTTATGAGTAGAATATTCGTGGTTGCCATTCTCCAGCTTCTATTCGATATTGTCAATAACTTTCAAGTGCTCCATATAGATCTTATTACACAAATATATATTCATAAGTCCATAACCATTCTAGTTATTTCAAATAATAAGAAACTGTATGCCAATTTAGTTATTATTTGCCGTTAGTAAGCCCTGCATGTAGCAAATATGTAAATATTATTTCATTTCACCCACTATATTAGTAATAATTGCAACCGTTAGTAGGTATCTATAAGAGGAAGTGAAGCGGGAAACCCACGCTTGACTATGATAAATTGAATACGCACATTTACTTGGGACAGGATTATTATTTTTTTTTTCCCCCTTGGCTTGTTTTGTTCTGACTGGTCAGTAGATCAAGTGACTATATATGACAATTTGAACTGTTGATGGCAATCAATTGATTTATAAACTCTCCATATATTAGCTTGTATTTGTTATATGTCATGTGGTTAACTAATACCTATTCTTTTGATTCTTTTTTGCAGCTTTATCAAACCACATGACTAAACCACTGAATTAAAGGACGCAGAGAGCCTGAGCTTGGAAAACAAGACAGTACATTGACGTGAAAATGGGAGAAATACTGGGTTCAGCAAGCTTCCTGCACCTCGGTGACATCGTCAGCCTCTATGCCGAGGGCAGTGTTGCGGGATTTCTATCAACACTAGGGTATGTTATTGAGAAAATTAGAGAGCAAAATAAATTTATTTGAGTTATTCTCGATACGAAAGTCATACTCATAGAGCGTCTTGCGGCGAGTTATTTGTTTGTCAATGGAGAATGTGAATTTGTAATGACAATATAAATTCAACTCATAATTTAATCAATTTTGGTGCACTTACGTTTATTTTTAAACTGCAACGATTGTGCGATAAAAATTGTCTACCTACCTCGTAGATATTTACGAGTCGTTGCACATTTGGTTGATCAAATGAAGCGTCGCACGTATGTAAAGGGTTGCAAGCGGGAATAAGTGAGTGAGGTGCTATGGAAAATGATAGGTAGCTATGTCTTTTTATAGAATAAATCTCCTGAGTTCACCTTTGATTATCGGAAAAAAATTAATTGACATTTAAAAAACACGTCAATAGTTAATGCAATCGACGATGTAGGTAATATTTTCATGTATGAATCACTCATACATACTATCCTACTGTGTGGATGCAAATTCTCTCAATTCTAAGAAGCTCCATACCATTCAAATAGTATTGCAACGTCTTTTGCTAACTCTTATAAAATGTCTCGAATGCGTGAATTTTCATTGACAATTTATTATCGCATCGCTTATATATACATGTATTTTGACTGCCTCGCTGTATTTTATATTTGTACACTCTTAACTATCAGGCGCTTATCTATACTGTGTTTCATTGACAATACATCATTGTGTGGATGAAACGTACGAGCCAGAAATAATCCTATTGATTTTTTTACTGCACTCGAGTAGATCTCACACTTCACCACTAGATTGTTATTCATCACATCACATAAATATATTGTGAACAAAAAATTTAATATTCTCACACCTCAAATAAATAAATTTTCTTCCCCAGATTGGTTGATGATCGATGTGTCGTGTGTCCAGAAGCTGGTGATTTAACTAATCCACCGAAGAAGTTTCGAGGTGATTGATAAAATAGAATGGCAATAAATTACTATTAAATATAATTTCCAATAACTTAAAATACAATTTGCTGATACATGCGATTCAACTATTGGTTCTTTATGTAACATTGTCAATATATTTTTGGTAGATTGTCTGTTCAAAATATGTCCCATGAATCGATATTCGGCCCAGAAGCAATTCTGGAAAGCGGCAAAGCAAAGTGCCAGTTCCACGACCGATGCTGTTTTATTAAAGCGACTCCACCATGCTGCTGAAATTGAGAAAAAACAAAATGAAACAGAGAATAAAAAATTGCTGGGTAGCGTAGTGTCTTATGGAAATGTTGTACAGGTGAGTGGTTGTCATGATTTTGTGAATATTTCTGGACAGTGTTTGTCCGTGCGCAGCGAATATGCATTTTAGGAATGAAACAGTTACCATTACTTTGCAGTTACTTCATCTCAAATCAAATAAATACCTGACGGTAAATAAGAGATTGCCAGCTCTGTTGGAGAAGAACGCAATGCGTGTATATCTAGATGCAAATGGCAATGAAGGCTCTTGGCTCTATATAATGCCGTTTTATAAGCTAAGAAGTGACGGAGACAGCGTTGTGGTTGGTGACAAAGTGATATTGGAACCGGTAAATTCAGGCCGACAGGGTCTTCATGTCGCTGCAAACTATGAACTCAGCGACAATCTCGGTTGCAAGGAAGTTAATGTCGTCAATTCATCAACATCGTGGAAAGTAACGCTATTTATGGAGCACAGGGAGAATCAAGAGGAGATTCTTAAGGGTGGTGATGTTGTCAGACTATTTCATGCGGAGCAGGAAAAGTTCTTGACCATGGATGAATACAAAAAGAAGCAGCATGTATTTCTTCGGACAACAGGAAGGACTAGTGCAACAGCTGCGACTAGTAGTAAGGCTTTGTGGGAAGTCGAGGTCGTTCAACATGATCCTTGTCGAGGTGGTGCCGGTCACTGGAACTCGTTATTTAGATTTAAGCACCTGGCTACAGGTCAATACTTAGCCGCTGAGATTGACATTGATGAACCACCCGAAACTACCAAAGGCAAGCGAGAGCTAGCCGGAGCTGTATACAGGCTCGTATCAGTTCCTCACAGCAATGAAATTAGTTCACTCTTCGAGCTGGATCCTACGACCTTGACGAGAGGCGACAGCCTGGTGCCGCAGTCGTCATTCGTCAGATTGCACCATATTTGCACCAATACTTGGGTACACTCGACAAGTGTGCCCATCGACAAGGACGATGAGAAACCAGTAATGTCCAAGGTAGGATGCGCCACAAATAAAGAAGACAAAGAGGCATTTGCCTTAAGATCGGTTTCACCAGTCGAAGTGCGCGATCTCGATTTTGCTAATGATGCATGCAAAATTCTTGCAGCAATAAGTGGTAAATTGGAAAAGGGCACAATATCGCACAATGAACGACGAGCAGTCACTAGTTTACTTCAGGATATTGTTTACTTTATGGCCGGTATGGAGAATGAGCAAAATAAGTCTGAGGCACTCGATTTGATCGTGGCAAATGCAGTTAGAGACAGACAAAAGCTACTGCGGGAGCAATACATTTTGGGACAATTATTTAAAATACTTCAGGCGCCATTTTTGGAATCTAATGAAGGCGAGGGACCATTTCTCAGGATAGAAGAATTAAGCGATCCACGACACGCACCTTACAAGTATATGTTTCGACTATGCTACCGGATATTGAGATTATCACAACAAGATTACAGAAAGAATCAGGAGTATATTGCCAAATTTTTCGCGTTCATGCAGAAACAAATTGGCTATGATATTTTGGCAGAGGACACTATCACTGCACTTTTGCACAATAATCGTAAACTTCTGGAGAAACATATCACTGCAGCTGAAATAGAGACATTTGTTGGACTTGTTAGAAAGAATATGTACAATTGGGAGTCAAGATTTTTAGATTATCTATCTGATTTGTGTATATCAAATAAGAAGGCTATTGCCGTCACGCAAGAATTGATCTGCAAGAGCGTTCTCAGCGAAAAAAATAAAGATATTTTAATAGATACAAGAATGATTAAGACTCATGTGGAAGTCGAGGAGAATCTTGATGAGAGGCAGGAGGAAAGTGAGATGACAGAAATAACAATATTGGAAGAGCTTGAAATTATGCTTGTATGGAATAACGGAAAACGCACAATGGCACTGAGTGAATTGTCAAGGGGTGCCAAAGTGGGCAATGTCGAGGACTTAGCGATATTAGATTACTATAGACACCAATTGAATCTCTTTAGTAACATGTGTCTCAATCGCCAGTATTTGGCGTTAAATAATCTGTCACCACATCTGGATATTGATCTCATTTTAAAGTGTATGGAGGACGAGACAGTCCCATATGAATTACGTGCCTCGTTTTGTCGACTTATGTTGCATTTACATGTGGATCGCGACCCACAGGAGCCTGTGACACCTGTAAAATATGCACGTTTATGGTCAGAAATTTCTTCGAAAATGAGTATCAACGATTATGATACAAATAAAATGCCAGATGAAAATAAGGAGGCCGTGCGAGCACGATTCAGCTCCACAATAATGTTTGTCGAGGATTACTTGTGCAATGTCGTGTCGAATCTGTGGTCATTCGCCGATCACGAACAAAATAAGCTCACCTTTGAAGTATGTATAACTATTATGTTCGTTTCGTTTAATTCGTTGCTTGTAAAAATAAACATACCATAAAAACTTGTGCTTCAGGTCGTCAAGTTAGCCCGGGATCTTATCTACTTTGGATTTTATAGCTTTAGTGATTTGTTGAGATTAACCAAGACGCTTCTCAGCATATTAGATTGTGTGTCCGAAACCAACTTTACTGATGGCAAGGTATCCACAGTTGAAATTGATTGTAAGTAAAAAGAATCATATTTCATACGAAGTGGCTATTCGTCCAAATATTCGGTCGATTTATTGATATTGATTCGTCCGAACGAATAACTGTACGACGTTACATAGTAACATGGTACATACAATTTGCCGGCAAATTTGTCTCACTATTTACTGCCTCAACCACCTCAAAATTTACTGCCTCAACTGCCCCAAAATGTACTGCCGAAGAAATATAATTAAATCGGCCGAATATTTGGACGAATAGCTTCAGCCTATTTAATAACTAAATGGAATTTACTCCGTTTGAATATTTTCATATTTTCATGTTTCACATCACCAACGGTCGGTTACATATTTCCTGATAGTTTTAAAATAGTGTCAATTAATCGGCTTATCAACTTTTTATTCAGCTGAATCAAGGAAATCAGAGAAACAAGGTAGGTCTTGCGAAATCGATAAAATTCATTTGACGATCCAAGCGTTGCCAAGTCACTAAAATTTTTCTGTTTTTACATTTTTCATGTGCAAAATAGTCATAAGAATGATGAATATCTTCTTACTTGTGTCATGTTGTTGTCACTATTGTAATTGCTAGAAATATGATAATTTAATATGACAGTAATTGGAACTTTATAAATGTAGCTGAAGGCGGAGTCTTGAGATGTATTGGAGATATGGGAGCGGTGATGACCAGTCTGACACTTGGACCAGCGGGTCAGGTGATAGCCGGAAACTCGACACCAAGGCCAAAGCCTACAGGAAAGAAGGAATATCCGCTTGTTATGGATACAAAGCTCAAAATAATTGAAATATTGCAGTTCATCCTCGATGTACGCCTCGATTACCGGATCTCATGCTTATTGAGTATTTTCAAGCAGGAATTCGATGAAAATGAAAAATCTTCTAGCGATTTAAATATTGGACAGAAAGGAATAGATTTAGAGACTATAGGAACACGAGCTGAGGGAATATTCGGTAGCGGGTATGTATGTCGCTAGTCATCGATTAGTCGTTAAAATTTATGAGAATTGAAGATTATTAGTATCTTTTAACATTTTAGCGACGAATGTGGGGCGTTAGATTTAGACGGTCAAGGTGGAAGAACATTCCTGAGAGTTTTACTCCACTTAGCGATGCACGATTATCCCCCGTTAGTATCGGGAGCGTTACATTTATTATTTCGGCATTTTAGCCAACGACAGGAGGTCCTTCAAGCATTTAAACAGGTGCGTATGCTCGGCAAGAAGAGCATTGCGGTCAAAGTCATTCTGAAAGAGGCCTCTGTCATTTAGTGGCATTATTCTTCTTGCAGGTACAATTACTCGTATCCGACGGCGATGTCGAGTCTTACAAACAGATTAAGGCGGACCTCGATGTCCTTCGTCAGTCAGTAGAAAAGTCTGAGCTTTGGGTTTACAAATCAAGATCAATTGAGGAACACGGTGGAAAAAAAAAGAAAAGCAACAAGGAAGATGAGGAAGAGGGGGCGACCCCTCGAAAGACTTTGCCACCCCAGTTATCCTCTTCGAATAAAAAAGGCTCTGCAATTGATTTGGACGTTGGACCACCTCTTCATCCTGATCAGGCTGAAGAATACAAGAAGATTCAGCAAATTCTTGTCAGAATGAATAAGCTCTGTATTCAAACATTACCTGGAGGCTGTGTAAAATCACGAAAACACGAGCAAAGACTTTTACGAAATGTCGGTGTACATACCATTGTATTGGATCTCCTTCAAGTGCCATATGACACCAAAGAAGATACTAGAATGAATGAATTGATGCGATTGGCCCACGATTTCTTGCAGAATTTCTGCTTGGGCAATCAGCAAAATCAAGCGCTTCTGCATAAACAACTCGATTTATTCTTGAATCCTGGAATACGTGAAGCCCAAACTGTCTGCAGCATTTTTCAAGACAACTCGACGCTCTGCAATGAGGTCAATGTGAAGGTCATACAGCATTTCGTCCACTGCATTGAAACCCATGGTCGTCACGTACAGTATTTGAAGTTTCTTCAAACAGTAGTGAAGGCAGAAAATCAATTTATAAGAAAGTGCCAAGAAATGGTGATGCAGGAACTTGTTCAGGCTGGTGAAGATGTATTAGTATTTTACAATGACAGAGCTTCCTTTAATCATTTTATCGAAATGATCAAGTCTGAAAGGCATCGTATCGACGAGAGTAGTCCCCTCAAGTATCACGTGGAGCTTGTCAAATTATTGGCATGCTGTACCATGGGCAAAAACGTTAATACAGAAATTAAGTGTCACAGTCTTCTTCCATTGGATGATATCGTAGCGATGGTCTCTCATCCTGATTGTCTTCCTGAGGTATGAATGATAAGTATGATTAAATTTTAATTCTATGATTATATTAAATAATTGACTTATTATTTCGTAGGTGAAAGAAGCTTATATAAACTTTCTTAATCACTGTTATATCGATACCGAAGTTGAAATGAAAGAGATCTATACATCAAATCACATGTGGTCATTATTTGAAAAATCATTTATTGTGGATATGGGACTGATAGCAAACGCAACCCATGACAGAAATCACGCAGATATAGTACTTGAGAATTACGTGACTAATTGCGTCATGAACATCATCACAACCTTCTTCAGCAGTCCCTTCTCAGATCAGAGTACTACTGTGCAGGTATTGTTTAATATCATTTGCCACTTTTGTTGATCACAATTTGTCGTTTAATCATCGTCTCGTCATTTACTTGTCTGGATATTGACTATCAATAATTCGTATTATACGTAAATAACTAGCAAATGGTCGTTTCTAACATAATAATTGCTGTAAAAAGTTCAAGTACAATTTAATAGACGAAATTTTTTTTTATCTGAAAAAATAAGTTATTATTTTCTACGAATGTTAAAATGAAGATACAATGCAATTGTTAATTATTTCGATTGGCTTCGTGGCTGCATTTTCGCTTTGCATGTAAAATTATTCATAATGTTATTTTCATTAACTGCACAAAATTTACAATCGACAAGAAATGTGTTACTTTTCTCATTGTACATTTGAGATTCGTCGAGTTTCAAAACTGTCAACATACATTTTTGTGAGAAATCGAGACAGGAGTGCCATAATGTTAAGTTATTACCTCTGCAGGCTGTAATTAATAATCCTAAAACCGAAACAAAAGTGGATGTAGACAGTTTTGGAATTCGACGCCTCATTTATGTCCTACAGTTTACACTGATAATACGTGCAAAACGAGTAGTTATAGGAATTAGTTATTTTTTTGAATTTTAAGTCGATTAGCACACATATCAATATATATTCACCAGTGTAGACTATGTTCAATTGTATATATTTTTTTATTGAAAAATTGTATAAGGCTGTGGCCGTGCCATCTAGCCAATTGGATATAAATACACCACAAAAAATTTGTTTCTCGGCGGAAAAGGAATTATTTTTTCACAATCGCGATGTGTGCTTGAAAATTGCTAAGATTGTGGCATGTTTTGTGTTTTTGGCATGTGTCAACTGGGGGTATTATCAATTCAACGACACTGATTCTTCGGGGTTTGGTTCGTTGGGGCTGTATGGTGTTGGGTTGATTTACTAATAGAAACACCTGCACGAGGCCAGGCTCTTTTGGAATATGAACGAGGGCAGCCGAAACAACGACATTTATTTATCGGATCCTGTAAGTAAAAATAGCACAAATCTTTCACTAACAGCATGTATTCTGCATTTAGACACTGTCTTCAATCCCATATATTTCCGAAAAGAAAAAAAAAAAAAAAGTATTTTCTGTGGATATAACGTCTGAGATGAATTGAAAAATAATCCTTGTGCATTCTTGAGCAATAAAAGGTATTAAACTTTGTCCATTGGCGAATTGACATGCTTATTCGGTGAATAACACCACTAACTGTTCCATCCAGACATTGAAATTGTGTGACTGTGGAATAGAATTACTTTTCCATTTCATCGATCATCTATTCTTATGTGACGACAGACGAGGCAGCCCATATTCGTTCTCCTGCTGCACGCGGCTTTCAAAGTATCACAATGTCCATGGCTCAATGCTGGACAGAGATTCAACGTGGAGAATTGTATACGGACATTGTCCGATATCGGTGAGTACAATTATTTTTCAAAAGTACTATTCCTGTCAAGTGTCGACAATAATATTTTCTTCTTTCTAATTGAAAGCAAAAGGACGCGGAATCGCCATACCAACGGACTTGGAAAGTCAAGTAGCAACAATGTTCAATAAAGCCGCTATGCTCAGCCGACAGACAACCAAGTGGTTGCAAGCGGCGAAACAACCGAAAGTAGAGCGCAGTCAGAGCCAGGTAATTGATCTTTTTTATCGATATGAATCTATTAAGTTGTAATTATTTCTTTTTACTTTACGAGTACAAATTACTGAGCAAATCATGTTAAACTTGAAGCAGCTCATGCGGTTGGATCGTAGCATTATTGAAGGACTACAAGATATTGTGTCATTATTAGAAGAACAACTGAAACCTCTAGTACAGTCAGAACTCTCACTGTTAGTTGATATACTGTATCGGCCGGAGTTACTCTTTCCCGTGGGAACAGAAGCTCGGAAGAGATGCGAGAATGGTGGTTTCATTCGAAGGTATTAAATCCAAATAATACAAATTATCCCACGATGTTGTTATTGTTTACTTCATAATAAATCTTTGTTCACCAGGTTGATAAAGCACACTGAGAAGCTCTTGGAAGAGAAGGAAGAGAAGCTGTGCGTCAAAGTATTGAGAACCCTTCGAGAGATGATGGCCATCGATCCAGAATACGGTGAAAAGGTTCGTTTAATCTACGAATATTTAATTTTGTTTTCATGCACGAATTGCCGTTCCACAGCGCTAATCGTATTAATAACATAACACGACATAATACAATGAATTACAAAATGTTCCTCTATTTGCTATTTTTATAAGCTGCAATTATTACCGCATATTAGATCATATAAAACTTACATATCTCATAGCTTGATCGGGCAATCATGATAATCTATAGCAACCGTAATCATTGCGCTGCGTTATACATAATAAAGAAACCCTACGACCTACGACGCTTATAATGTTTAATGAATACATTAAAAAAGTATATCTCGTATAATGGACAATGTAGGTGAGTGTTGTTATGGTAGAATAGATTTGTAGGTAAAGGTGTTTTCATGCTGCAAAGGATTATCAGGACGTCTTGGAGCAAGTGTCGGATGTCGAGAAGGTTAACGATCTGCCAAATGGAACAGATTCGAATGATCAATTTCATATGCAAGAAATGACACAACAGGAGCGGGTAAAAATCACATGTAGATAAACATTGTAAACGAATAAGAGGGCGTACGTATAAGTGAGGTTTATTCTCGTCCGTGTAACATTGCAGCACTTACCGCATACTCGTTATTTAATAATCATTATTCTTTGTGACAGAGGCACAGAATAGAATATAATGCACGTTGATTACGCATCCCTTAATTATTCATCAATTCATAGCAAGTCATGTATTGTATTAGCTGTAGATGCCTAATAGTGTGATCAATTTTATTTAATTTATTTTATGGAAAAATGTATGCAATCGCATAGGGAACATGAGGGTAAGTTGCTTCGTCCATAGGTGTACCTATATTTATTTCACGTATACGGGATTGCCATGCTTTATATAAATTTTTCGAAAACAAATACATATATTTCTAATATAGTATTAATATATTACCTGCTCACTATGAAAACTCCAGTATTATTATTACTGATTGGTTATTTAACAGTAAATGTATGTTTTATACTGTGAGATGCATCTCGTGTGGATGTAAAATGAATCATTTCATTTTGGTATACCCTTGTTGATGATATGCAGCATTCTGAATAGTATTATAGAGTAATGTTTTTTTTTCGCAGGGTGACGCGTTAAGGAGTAATCTACTGATCCGATATTTCGGCAAGACATTTATGCAGAAGATCGAGAATGTCAATATTGGAGCGGCATGTTCAACGACGACAGTAATACATGGTCCGGGAGCAAAAATGCTGAGCCGAGCTGGGCGCACTTTACACGAAGTTCAAAGTCATCTAGATCGTGAAGGTGCATCGGATCTGGTGGTAGAGTTAGTTATCAAGAGCATCCATTCACCAAGTATATTTGTCGAAGTCGTTGAACTGGGAATAGCGTTATTGGAAGGCGGCAATCCAATCATTCAAAAGAGTGTATTCAACAAACTAATGGATGGCGATTTTAATCAATCGTTCTTTAAAGTGTTTTACGATAAAATGCGAGATTCCCAACAAGAAATAAAATCAACCGTAACCGTAAATACATCAGATATGGCAGCAAAGGCTCATGAGGATAAAGAGCAAAATAGAGAATTGGAGAAATTATCCAAGAAACGATTACCAAGCAAGTCAAATGGAGTAGTGATTACTGATGAGCTACGGGATGAATTAAACGGTGCCGTTGCCAGTACTTCTCAAGCTTATGCGAGTATGCGCACTCTAGCTTCAGGTGATGATGTGTCAAACAATGTGGCGCTTGGTTGCGCCCTTGAGGATATGCTTGCTGAGAAATTGGAGCGACATAGAAGCGGAGTAAACACCAATGCGGAGCGTGATGAGGGTCTTCTCAGTGCCAAGGTACTGGTGATGCAGCCTATTTTGCGCTTTCTTCAATTACTCTGCGAAAATCACAATCGCGATCTGCAAAACTTTTTACGTTTCCAAAATAACAAGACAAATTACAATCTTGTATCGGAAACTCTCATGTTTCTCGATTGTATCTGTGGCTCAACAACCGGTGGACTTGGACTACTTGGTCTTTATATAAACGAGCATAATGTCGCCCTCATAAATCAAACTCTCGAGACTCTGACCGAGTATTGTCAAGGACCATGTCACGATAACCAGAATTGCATAGCAACTCACGAGTCAAATGGTCTGGATATCATAACAGCACTGATTTTAAATGATATTAATCCATTAGGGAAGACACGCATGGATTTAGTTCTGGAATTAAAGAATAATGCGAGTAAGCTTCTATTAGCCATTATGGAGAGTAGAGGTGACAGCGAAAATGCCGAGAGAATATTGTACAACATGAATCCAAAACAACTGGTGGACGTTGCGTGTCGAGCGTTTCATCAAGAGTCATTGGATGACGGCAGTGACGCCGATGATGCTTCTAATAATGACGATGAAGGAGTGTCACCCAAAGAAGTCGGCCACAACATCTATATTCTGTGTCATCAATTGGCTCAACACAATAAAGAATTGGCGACCATGATGCGACCGTCCGAATACAGCAATAGTGACGCAAAAATCAACAAAGCACTGCAATACTATGCCACTCATACCGCCCAAATAGAAATTGTCAGGCATGACAGAACGCTCGAGCAAATTGTCTTTCCTATTCCTGAAATTTGTGAATTAATAACAGTCGATACCAAGATGAGGGTATTACACACAGCTGAGCGAGACGACCAAGGCTCCAAAGTTTCAGATTTCTTTGAACGGACCGAAGATATGTTTAATGAGATGAAATGGCAGAAGAAACTTCGCGGTCAACCTATGCTTTTCTGGATGAGTAGCTATATGTCATTATGGAGCAATATTTTATTCAATTGTGCAGTACTGATAAATCTCATTGTTGCTTTCTTTTATCCGTTTGTTGATGCTGTGCCTAAGCTCATTATTCCGCATTTGTCGGGTTTGATTTGGGCGGTAATGCTCATCTCTGGGGCCCTCGTTATTACTTTACCGCGAGAATCTGGTATACGAACCTTGGTCGCATCCACCATACTGAGATTAATATTTTCCATTGGTCCGGAGCCTACACTGTGGTTACTCGGATTCTTGACTATTGTCCTCAAAATTGTGCATATGATAAGCATCATTGGAAATCAAGGGACATTGACAAAAAGCGCTGAGCAAATAATTACCAACGTTGAACTCTTGTATCACACGTTCTATCTTGTTTTCTGCATACTTGGTATCTGTATGCATCCATTTTTCTACTCTGTGTTACTTTTTGACGTCGTCTACCGCGAAGAGACACTGCTCAATGTAATAAGATCTGTGACAAGAAATGGTAGATCAATCATATTGACCGCTGTTCTCGCACTCATTCTCGTGTACATGTTTTCTATAATTGGCTTCATGTTCTTCAAGGATGATTTTCTAGTCAGCGTTGATAAGGAGATTATTTCTAAGGAACAGGATAGTGAATTTGTCGGTACATGCGATAGCAGCGAGATTAAAAATTGTGACAGCACAGCCGAGAACTCCGTTACGACACGATACACTCAGGAGATTAATAATAATCAACCCCAGGAGACAAATGATGCCCCAGAAGTGGTGAGCGTTGGGGGCGAAATGAAGGAGCGAGCGTGTGATTCACTGGTAATGTGTATTGTTACAACAATGAATCAAGGATTGAGAAATGGCGGTGGTATTGGTGATATACTGCGAGCACCGTCGAGCACTGAATCACTCTTTGTTGCCAGAGTTATTTATGATCTACTCTTCTTCTTCATTGTTATAATTATTGTTTTAAATCTTATTTTTGGTGTCATTATTGATACATTCGCCGATTTGCGATCAGAAAAGCAGCAAAAAGAGCTAATACTGAAGAATACCTGTTTTATTTGTGGTCTCAATAGATCCGCATTCGATAATAAGACTGTTTCATTTGAGGAACACATAAAACATGAGCACAACATGTGGCATTACCTTTACTTTATCGTCCTCGTCAAAGTCAAAGATCCAACGGAATTCACTGGCCCCGAGTCCTACGTTTATGCCATGGTTAAGGTACTGATTCACACAAGTTTTAATATATCTTCATTCATGTAGAATTTATTTTTCAAAGTACTCTTCCTATATAAATATAGGATCACGATCTGGACTGGTTTCCGCGATTGAGGGCAAAGTCACTGGCAGCTGACGAGGGTGAAGGCGAGCAAGTCGAGTTGCGTACCTTGCAGTCACAACTTGAGTCTACTCAACTCTTGGTCAAGTGTTTATCGCAACAACTTACCGAACTTCGTGATCAGGTAAGCAGTATAAAAATACATATCCATTAATTCATATTTGCATGTCAGTCTTCAAATTCTTTTCATTTTTATCATCAGATGACGGAGCAACGGAAGCAAAAGCAACGATTGGGTCTTCTAACTTCCGCGTCAGCTTTTATCCATACTGTCCCATCGTAAAGCGTTTTGCGTGCAAATGATGAACATTATAGGACATTGTGTAAGTTGGGCATTTTGTTTTGATACATTTAAGAGTTCATACTTTGTTGTAAAACCATATAGAATGATATATTACTGATTTATAGCCAATCTATAATTCCATCAATGTGTACCTCTTGACAAAGTCTTCATATCAGCAGCAATAGCATGTATATCAATATAGTCTACTTCTGATGTTACGTAAGTCATATAAGGCGAAAATTCAGTTGAATGAATAATAATTCATTTTTATCTCAATCTCGCGTATCAATTTGAATTTCTCCAGAACAATACTAAACTCAATACATTCATTTGTTTAATAATTTTTCTTTACGTATACCTTCAAATAACAGTACCTATATATATTACATTTGTCATTATCTTTTAAATAAAAGAATCTTTCATTGTTATGTGCAAAGCACAATAAAAATGTTTCATGTTTTATTGTCCAGAAGTTATATAGATATATTTATGTACATATATAAGTACAAACAGAGTTGAAGGTATTAAAAGGTGAAATCAGCAATTGATTATTTATTGTGTAAAACCTCATAAAGTCATAAATTATAATATAGTCACGCGATTAGTATAAAAATCTTGTATAGTTTATATATATGCCTCTATTGATAAATATTTCATTTAATAAAAAAGAAAAAAATTAATACAAAATATTTCTACACGATAAAACTTACCAGCAGTTCAACTCGAATGAGCCCATTAATTAGAGGGATGATCGAGTTTGATTGATGTGTGTGCATTTTCTTCAGTCAATTGGAAACATGAATACATCAACCAAAGACTAGTAATTTCAAGGCTATTTATTTGAGCGTCTGCCGAGATAAATCTCTGCTTTCGATGTTTGTTTTTCGCAAAACATTAAAATGGTTTTTATGTATGTATTTTCTCCAGATTTGTTTCACAATCAACACTAGGACGACTAAAAATGTATTATTGACACACACACGGGATTATATATATATGTGTATATATATATATATA